>JAJJWX010000298.1:0-112218 GCA_023529315.1 Papaver bracteatum | reverse complement strand
GACATATTAACTTCAGACGATGTAATGCTTTGAAGGAAGTTTGTCGAAACATTCATTTTCACCCAAACTTGAATATTCAGTGGGATGTAATCCACTTGTTAGACTATAATGAGTCAGTTACTTTGACAATGATATGTTGTAATTAAAATCAAACCTTACTATTTGTGAAAAGAAACTCACAAAAGTTTTCATGAGTCAGAGATGTAATTCTGGATCCAGTAATAATGATACAAAGTAAGTGTATCTACCTATTATGGGACATAGATGTAATTCGGACGCATATGAATGAGAGTTGAAAATATTGGTATAAGCATTTTACTGAGAATGGTACAAGTGTTGTGATGCAAGTATCATATATTAGTAGTCAACTATAAGAGTTATAGGGAGTTTAAAGGAAAACGAACTCACTGTATTCTTGGAGAAGGTCATATCATAGTTAGACGTCAACATTAATGGCAACAAGAACTTTGCCAATTTTTCTTATTGTTTATCTTTATTCAATCGAATTCGTATGGTTAGATTCTATATTTTGCATTATTTGATCCTAAACTATTGTCTACATGATAGTTTGACCGATATTATATTAGTTAAAATAAAGAATTATTTTTTTTTGCGAAGAATTATATCCATTGTATGCTCTTACGGAATGAATAATATATCATTTCCATGAGACTGAAATTCTCTAAAGAACTTGAGATATACTCAAAAGTACTTGAGTTAAAAGGATCATTCGTACATTATGATGAAATGTATATCATCTTCATGAACTGTAACACTCTAAAGTAAATGAGATAATTTTTCTTTTGTTACGTAATAAGGCCACACCACTTATAACATGAAGCTCTTAAGAAAATATATTAAACTGCTTGTTGAATTTATTTCTTATATAATACCATGTGATGATTGGATCATTAAATGTAATAGCCGAGCGAAGTAATGCTCAATCTTTGTTGCCTAATTGGTATAACTATTAAAAGTTTCATAAGCTCTATAAGAACTAAGAGCTAATCACACTTTGTCAAGTTCTTACGAAATTTGTGCGAACGGTTATTGTACAAAAATTCATTGTGAGAATGGGAATGCATCTATAAATTTCCTCTAATTAATGTGAAAGGACTCACATTTTAGAGAAAATAATGAGCCAATTAGTCTAGTGAACCGTAAATCACTAATATTTGGATAATTGAATCCAGATCATCACCGACAATGTAATGTTGAGAATTGACTCATTCAGGTTTTGTCATAACCATAAAGACACTTTGGCTGTGATATGATGTGCTATTTTGAAACATCATTTCATTTGAGTGAACAAGAAAATGGGAATTACAAAGATTGAAAGAATGCAAAGTGACGACATCTCTCATAATCAACTCTTTCTAAAGTACTAGAAACACCACCTCCCTTCCCATTATGCTTTTAAAGTAATAAAGCATGTAACTCATTTTACAAAGTCATTCTTTAGTAAAAAGGATTGAGGCCATCCTAAGATGCAAATGATAAACAACTCATTCTTTAGTAAAAAGGTATGAAATAGTAATGTTACTGTTCATACCGGCATGGTTTTTCTACGAAATAAATAAATAAATTTACTATGCCGGTATGAACAGTAACAGTACTATTCATATCCCAAATTAATAAAAGTATCCCCCAATTGCATGTTCCTCTTTTTCAATATATTTTGTCCTTTTCTATAAAAAAAAAAAAAAAACGAAAATTCCAAAATTATGCATAAAACATAAAACCTCTTTATTACTTCAAATCTTACATTTTTGAATCGCGTATATTTGCAATTGTTTTTATAGAAATTTTAGTTAACTGATTGAAATCATAATCTTGTTTCTTTAATAAACTAAAATCAACACCACTTTCTGTAAACCCAATTTCACAAGTATCTGCTTCAGTCATGGCATCGCTCACACGTACGAGGGAAGTATCATAATCTTTACTATTAAATGATTCCACGGCTTGTTGAACACATTCTGTAGCAGTAGAGTAAAACTCCATACAATTCTCTAGATATATCTTGGCTCTCGGTTCTTCTTTTCTATCCTTCAAAATTCCCTCAATATATGTATGAATGTAAGTTGCGTTGTTCGAACATAGCTCCATTGATATTACAACAAGTCCGAAAATATCAGAAGTTTTGCTCAGAGGGCTTGCTTCAAGAGATGAAACACAAAAGTCATAATTTAGATGGGGATCAATTATCGATTCATTCTTACAAAACTTTATGACTATATCTCCATTCACAGTAACTCCTCCATAAAAGTTTAGAATAAGAAAAACATAAAGGATTAATGAAAAGAGGGAATGCAATGATATTGGTTGATACATCACTTTTGTTTGGATTTTAATAAAATAAGGCAATGATCTTTATTTAGAGAACCCTTCGTATATATAGATTCATATTATTGCTACGGGATTTCTATGATATTTATAGGGTAAGTTAGGAAGTAATTACTTTATATGATATTTTTGAAATTAATATTATTTGGTATTAATGAGATTATCTTTGGAAATAAAAATAAAGTACAAATCGGGAAGTAATTATTTTATAAGATTTTTATAATTAATATTATTCGGTATTAATGAGGTCATATCAAGAAATAAAAATAAAGTAAATCGTGAAGGAATTACTTGCTTTAGATTTTGGAAATTAATTTGGTATTATATATCTTTTTAGATACGTGACGTTAGTTCCAAGATCTACCTATATTTTGGAGATCTATCCATTATACACTTGGACCCTTTTTACAAGAGTGTACCCTCCTGGTACGAAATCAAAATCAAAATAAATAAACATTAAATTCATCATTATTTTTGCCATTAAGACCAGGTTTAGCGGATTTGACCTCTGCAGATCGCGATTGTACGGGCCGGATGCGGATTAACCGCGGATTTAGTCAAAAAAATAAAAATAAAATAAATACTGATGTTGCCAAGAACTTCTATGACAGGACGCAGATGTGCAACTTCACTTGGTTCAAGCCCGACAGGTCACACCGAAATCACCTTGTCTACATTTCGTAGAATACCTCGCTAATGCGTGTAACGATTAGTATCCTAGGAAAGGGCAATGCGTCTTGGTAAGGACGCAACCTGTTCACAAATATGCGTGCATTGATGACCATATTTTCAGTGATATTATGTACAGATATAGGGTTTCTCTACTTTCCCAAGTAATCATGTTTTTTCTTGTCAAACACCGATCTTAATTCTCTCATCGATTTTTTCGTTTTTCCTTTCGCCATTGCTTTTCTCTTATAAGTTATGTATGAACAAAAATATACAATTATCTAAAGAAGAGTCAGATCAGTATGCAAACCTGTTTCAGTGCAACTTCTAATTAATTCAGTAATTATGTGGGCCACTCTGAGAGACAACTTGTATATCTTTTCCTTCATAGTCATGCATGACCTTAAAGGCATAATTAAATATTAGATGCGGAATCTCCATTCAAAATCAAAGAACACATAAATACCTGAAAGGAGGATTAATTAGAATGATCAAAAATAGAATGAAACAAGGTTAATTTTTCATTTATAGTATTTGGGTCTACCTCATTCTTCATGGTTAGTGATTCTTTTCCTAAACTTTCGATATGCTGCATCTAGTGACTGAGAATTGAGTTTATCGTCAGATATTCTGGAGCAACACAGATTGCAAAGAGGCACCTAGCTTCTAGCCTGGATATTGCTAAACCTTCACTACCCTACGGTGCGGATAAATCCTCGGATTTATAAAACCAACCGCAATCAAACCGCTAAACCTTGCGGATTTGAGAATTCACCCGTGATCGGCCCATAGACTCTTGCGGATTGGTTTTCATCCGCAATTTTGCGGACGGTCACGGCGGTTCCGGATTGCATGCACACCCTACCAAAGGCTCAGTTACATAAAACATCCCTAGCCCACCCGTTACAATCCAGGTTCAATTAATTACAGGCCCAACAATCTGAAGAGTAATATTTAGCCCATTATTAGTTTGGCTACAATTGGACCTGTTTTATCCCCACATCAAGCCCAACATATTCATCCAATATCTTAGCCGGCATGTATGAACAATCCTGGAAAATGTTGTTCTGCTAGCAATTTGATGGCAGAGAACCCTAAGGTTGGTTATTTAAAGTACAACTAGATATTTTTCCCGTGCTATGTACTTGAAGGAATCATTTTTCTTTTTGATTTGGTGTGGCTCCGCTTCGCCTCACCCATTGCTTATGATTTTTGTTTTGGTATGGCTTGGTCCTCACCCGTTGCTTAAGATTTTTGATTTGGTATAGCTTGGTCGTTTAAGACTTTTGATTTCATGTGGCTCTGCTTCCCCTCGCCCATCGCTTAAGATTTTCGATTCGGAACGGCTCGGCTTCGCGTTGCTAGTCGCATAAGATTTCTTATTTGTTGTGGTGAGGCGACAGATGTATTTTTAATTTAGTGTTGGGCAACTTCACTTTTCCCTGTCTTGATGCAATGATGGTCTCATATTATTTTACATAACCTTGCAATAAGATTATGTGACAGAATGAAGATACAAAAATCATGATTCTTCTTATATTACACTAGTAAGACCACATGTGCGATGCACATGCTTGATTTTGATTGCTTTAACAACACCAAATTTGATGGTAATTTTACAAAAATCCGGTATGTAAGTTTTAAATTTTTTAGATCTAATTTTAAAACAATGACATTCATGTAAATATACATTTTTACTCTTAAATACATATGCATAGTAATGATTGATATTTAAGGTCATATTAGTAATATCAAGGTGACACCAAACTATTTTATTTTTTGTGACCAACCAAAAAAGGCTTCACCAAAAGGGGGTCTTTTCTTTATTATAGTAAGATAATCTTTTGGATTATTTTTATAAAATTAAGTTTCACTTTCTTACGTACTATCTTTTTTTGTCCAAAAATTAAGAAACCAAATGCTATCGACTTTGAACATCTTGTTCCATAAGGAACCTGCTGATTCCAAACTTTTTATTCCCATCAGCAAAATGGGGATGTAAATATTATTTCCTATATAACTTTTCACCTGCTGATTCCAATCTGAACTTCAAGAAGAAAAAAAAGGACGGAAAAGCTTTCTTCTACAACTTGTACCTCTTTGTGGTTCGCAATAGTTATCTGTTTTAGCTCGTAGAGTTGACAACGCAATCCGAAAAAATATATATATTAGCAATGAGTTGATGCAAATAGAAAACTACAGCTGACAAAGGATGGTTTGAGCTATGGGGACAAACATTATATTTTCCTTCTTTATAAATTAGTTGAAATGTTGTTAGTTGAGCTCTAGGATGGTATGAGCCCAACTAAGCCGAAGGATGGTCTGCCTACTTTATAATCCACTACGATGGGCGGTTAAGAATACACAAAAAAAGAAAATATCAGTTTGCTTGTATTGATACAAGTAAAAGACATCTAAATCTTGTAAAGACTTAAAGGCCTAGATAAATAAGGCTCCCACGTTAAACGGTGAGGAAATGCTCGCTTTATATTGGTCGAAATATGCCTTTATTGAGTTTTGTGAAACGAGCGTTTTGGTGAGGACACTTGGCAATGTACGATTGTTTTAAAAAGAATAGGAAAAAGATTAAAAAAAAGGAAACCCAATTCAATTTAGAATTCATGAAGTGACAATATTTAGGTGAGGACCTTTGACAACATATGATTGGTTTAAAAATTACAAACTTAAAAGGAAAACCTAACTTACCGTGTTTGAAATTTTATGGAAGTCCAAATTAAATTTGGAAATCGAGTAATTACTGTATTAAGACTATTTTTTTCCAAATTAATATATAAAAGGGAAAAAATACACATATTTTCTGCGAAAATAAATGGAAAAAATAAATAAAATTTGAAGATATTCTCCACCTATTTAATGTATTTTCCCCGCTACATCAAATCAAAAATACATCTACACGGGGCAGAGCGAAGCCCCGCGCACACCAAATAACGAATGCATTACCACGGGACGGGGCTAAGCCCCACGCACACCAATTTAAAAGGAAAAAAATAAATAAAATTTGCACATATTTTTCACCTATTTAATGTAATTGTCCTGCCACACCAAATCAAAAATACATCTCCACGGGACGGGGAGAAGCTCCGCGCACACCAAATCAAAAATGTATTTCCATGGGGAAGGGCGAAGCCCCGCGCACACCAAGTTAAAAGTGAAAAAAAAATCTGCACATATTTTCCACCAATTTAATGTATTTTTCCCAGCCACACGAAATTAAAAATACATTTCCACAGGGTGGGGCGAAGCCCCGCGCACACCTAATCAAAAATACATCCTCACGAGGCGGGACCGCGCACACCAAGTAAAGAGACACCGGGCACAAATCTAGTAAACATTTAAGGAAAAGAGATTGAGAAGCGGCCCCTGATTGAACTATGTGACCGTTCCAGCCACTGATTTATAACTTCTTGACTGGATAGGACCAAGGTGACCTAAAAAGCTCGTAAGCCATCATCTATCTCAAGCACTACTACATTCTATACCGAAGACAAACATGACATTTATCTGCCTCTATTGTTAGTATATGGCTATATGGCTAGAAAAAGCTTGAATTATTAAAAAAAAAATAAAAATGGTTGCCATCTGCATTATCAAAAATTGCAGAAGACAGGAAGCTTTTTTCCTCTAAAAGACCTATAGAGGCAGAAAATGCATAAACCGGTGAACTACAGTAACTAATCAATTGTCAAAGTTTAGACGCATCACAACAGAGATAGAGGTCATAATTGTGTTTATCGCAGCTAATTTTGTTGGTTAGAATAGTGATCATGTTAACCAAGATACCCAAAATAACAAACAAAAACTGTATATATAATTTAACATGTGTATATATAATACCCAAACCGTAACGGCACGGGCCATGATATTGGTTCATTTTTAATATATCGTATAATTTGTGTCCCGAATACTTATCAAATCCTTATATGATTTAATATGTGTTTGTCATAAAAATAGTTGGGATTTTTCTCTATTTTTTTTCTTTGTTTTTTCCTTTAATATTTTACCGTCGGAGATTCGCTCAAACGAAAGAAATATAATCTTAACTTCCAGAAACTTTTTTATTTAGGTTCATTGCTTATAATGAGATAATGCTATACACGAACATGGAAGTTTAAATATTTTTTGGAAATATGTCATCAGCAGCGCTCATCTCAGTGAAATCAACTAATCAATATCGTCCATAAAAGTCTCTACATGCTCCTATTCCACTCCAGCTGACTCATCTATCATGGTCATGTTGTCGATCCTCCAAATAGGCATAGAATAGTATTTTTTTGCATCGAACGAATGATACAAACTATCCAATATGACATGATTTTCCTGTAATTTTTCAACACCCATTAGACCCATTACCTTTTCTAAGGGATTGTATATATGCGAACCTCTGCCATTAAATCTTCAACAAAGTATTGTGCCCAAAAATTTGTCTTAACGAAGGCTTTGGTAACTTCAAAAGTCTTGGACATTTTGTCACTTCTGTATGTTCCTACCTTCACTTGGAATACAATCTGGCGACACATTACCTCATAAATAATCTGGAACACATATTGTACTCCCTGATCCTATTTCAAATTAATAGGTTGTGAATAGATCCTTTACCAAAAGTTGACATATTCTACGTTGAATATTTATAAAAAATAAATAAAAATGTATGGTATTATGGATCGTTTCTTTCTAAGATTGTAGTTTTCAAAATTGGCCTCTTCAAGTCCCACGGTTTTCTAAGTTTATATATCTTTTTTGTTTTTAACATTTTAGTTAGCCATATTATGTTTGTTACTAACTTTAAACTTGATGTCATCTTCTATTGTGAACTTTATGTGATTTCAGAATCGAAATAGTTATACCTCTTTCATTCGTATCAAGTAATCCGTTGTATGTCCCAACAATTCTTTTTTTTAGCCGTTTACGGAACATCAGTAGCCATTATTGTCAAACGCAATATGTCTAATTTTTGTTGATGTTATGTATTTGCAATGTTCATTTTTCTTAAATAAATAGATTGTGGAAAAACTAAAAAAAAAACAACATAAGTATTACATCGGGTCTAAGTTACTATATCCAAAATACTCCGGCCACTGCTTCTGGTGCCTTGTTTCCTCAAATTCCTCGTTGCATTCTAGACAGTACATGCAACACCAATCATTTGCGAAGTGAGCTATTTGCGCAAGTGTGGTCAATGTAAATGTATTCCTTTCCTGTAATAATAATAACAACACGTCAATTTTTTTCAAGGCATCCAGTTGTAAATGGTATGAATCTAATAGATTTGAATTATACCTCAATCTTAGATATCACCTTCTTCTCACATAACATAGCAATTGAGGAAGGACAAATATTGACCACTCTTTACATAGGCAGAGATAGCCAAACTATGTTTTGCAATTGTCTTACGTGAAAATTATTATTAATCCATATTTTAGTCAGCTCCTATCGAAGCCGATCTAATTATTCCTATAGAAAGTTAATCTTAAAATTTTGACCTTATCTCTTGACCAAATTATTGAAGTATTCTCAGTCATGTTCTGCTTTGTGTGATCTACCCATCTGTGTCTACTCTACCTTCTAACCCAGTGAATGAAACCTATACATATTGATCCGTAATTTGATATTGTTGATTTACTATCAAGAGGTCGCATGATTTGAGAATGTAAAATATAAAAAATATTCCATAAACATCGGAGTCGAAATTTAGATTTATGATTTAGAATTTTTTATGATGATTTTGATGAACAAACATAATTTTCAAACAAATATTTTAGAATGCAAATACATTTTCTCGGTCTATAATGTTTTATATCGGGAATTGAGTGAAATTTGTTGTCTTCGTAGGTAGTTGTCGTGAAACAACTCGACATTGATGGTCTTTCAGGAAAAATAATGTAATAGTACTTGAGAGAGCGATAATGTTCTCTTACGCGGGTACACCAATTGCCTTTATATAATACGGGTGATCGAACAGTCATGATCATATTGTCTTATACGTTCCGGTATCATCCTCGAAATATTTGGTTTTTCTCCTTACCAATCGTGCTAAAAACAACCAATTGCATCTTTCACAATACAATGTTTCATGTTTTGTGAAGATTATTTTTTTACTAAAATGCAAAAACTATATTATTATACACTACTATTACCAACACCCACCACCATAAAAACTCACTAAAATGACGCTAGCTGTGGTCAATAAAACTCACTAAAATGCAAAAACTATATTATTATACACTACTATTACCAACACCCACCACCATAAAAACCATCCACCGCCAGTATTTCTTCCACCAATAGTAATGTTACCGTCTCCACTATTCACAAACACCATCCACCGCTTATACTCACCATTATAATTAGTATAGTTTTTAGTAAAATTATTTGGACAAATGCACTACTCATGGCTATGGTTTGGGTGTTTTAGCTTTTTCTACTTTAGGAGAACTTGGTGAGGATACTCTTGTTTTTTTCAAGCGTCTTAGGAATTTTTTGTTGAGTAATGACGCTAGCTGTGGCTTAGGGAGTTTTATTTTTCATCGTTTAGGCGTTGCTATCCAAAGAGGAGTTGGTGCCCATCTTGTGTCTAGGCTTCCAACCCATATCTCTGTGTAAAAACCATAATTTTGTAAGAAAATATTTATTAATAAAATTATGTATTTATGTTAGATTATTAAAGGGACATTTATAATAGAAATTTAATTAATCATTATGAACAATCAATGAGACACTATTTAATAAAACGTTTAAAAATGGTTAAGTTGAACAAACCCTAGCGGTAAATTTATCTTTGCCAAGGTCAAATCCTGACCACTCTTTACATAAACAAATCGATAATAAATAATTTCATATGTTCTGATCTTGATTCATGTCGTTCGTTTAGTTATTACATAACATGGCTATTGATTGCACCAATTTTTTAAAATGGACACGTGTTTTATCGAGTTTATTATAACATTAAAATGATCAACCACGTTTTATACTTTATAATATAACGTTACACATTTTGTGGCGTTACGAAATTAGCATAATATATTTTTTTTCACCAATACCCGTCACCACCATAAAACCATATGAATCCACTTTTTTTATCCACCAACACCTAGTGGCGGAGCCAAGGGTTGACTAACCTGGCTCTAACCCCTTAAAATTTTAATAACTACATAAATCTTTTAGTTTATTTTATAAATAGTACTTTGTCCATATATATTTATGGCTTAGTCCTCCAAAGTTTACATGTTTCTTTAAAAGAAAAAAAAATAGGCCTCCTAAATGTCAATTTTTGACTCCACCGCTGGCACCATCACTGCCGCCCATCCCATGTAGGTTGTTGGACGCAATTCTAATTTTCAATCACAAATGCCATGTATGAGGTTTAGATTGAACAAAATTTCGTCAATTGATTAGTTTCATTATTATATTTCCGTGTATATATTCTTTTTTGTATTTCAATCACTTTTATTTTAACATTAAAATATTATGATTTATACGATATAGTACCAAAGATAACAGGGGCACCATTTGGGTGATCCAACTACGATCATGAAAATATTGTCTTGTATGATATTATCCCTGAAATAAGTGTTAAAAACAACCAACCACATCTTCCACACTACGATGTTATCGATGTGGTAACGACAACATAAAATTAATATTGTCCATCACTTCTCACCAGCATTCACCGTCTCTACTTCTTCCACCACAAACCAGTTGTATCCCATTTTACGATAAAAGAACAAAAATAAATATAATTGTGCTTGGCTCTGCCCTTAACCACCACTAATATTTCAGCCTCCACCTCTTCAACTACTCATTGTCGCAGAAAATGTCTATTGATATTATTTATCAAAATTACTTATTAATAGAAATAAATATTATAATTAATTAAGAAAAAATTTATAATTAAAAAAGATTAGTCATTTATTATGAGCAATTAGTGAAACACTAATTAATAAAACACTTTATAATGAATAGATTATTTATTATGTGCAATTAGTGAAATACTATTATGGTATTTGAGTTGAACAAACCACCACTGTTGATTTATATTTTCTATCAATTCCAACCAAGGTGGAACACTGGTTAGAGGCCACTCTTATGACACAATAGGTCATGAGTTCGAACCTCCCTGTTATAATTTTTGAATTTCCATATCTTGACTTGAGTATTCATTTTTTATTCATAATATTGGAATTAACGCCACACGTGCGAGATGTAGGGGGTGGTCAGGAGAACCACATCCCTTGATTTATCTTTGTCCAGACAAATCCTGACCACCACTAACAAAGGCAAACTTATCCAAACCCTGTTTTATACTAATGATTGTTGGAGAAATGAGTTTTTAATGTTTTGATTTTATGGTCTTGGTGGGAATGGAACTTAGGACCTTTGGGACATATTAGTGGGATAAAATAGTGGTTAGTGGGTTAGATTAGTGGGTTGAATTAGGATTAGTTATAACCTTAATTAGAATAAGGGTATATTAGTCTTTCCTAATCTTTTAGGACACCCCTTATAATGTAGGGTGGACATTTGTATCACTGGGTAGTCCCCCATATTTTTTGGGTAGTCCCTAGAAATAATTTGGGCCTTACCGAACTCAATCTTTAGATTTTCTAAGTAAAAGTTCGGTCATGAAACTGAAAAACTCGATTAAACCGAACTCATGGGTTCGGTTAGAAACGTTGTATACATATATTATACGACACTACTGAACAAAAAGTTTGGTAACAAAAGTATTGATATCGACTAAACCGAACTATGCACTGTAAACTCTATAAACATAGTTCGGTTACATGTTCTGGAAAAACATAATCGAACTCTCAAAAACCACCATTAAAATGTAGTTCGGTTACCTGCGTGTGCTAAGTTTAGTAACCGAACTACACATTCAGAATGGTTCGATTACCTCGCAAGCTGAATTTGGTAACTGAATATTCTAGTTCGCTTTAAGTTGCTCTACCATGAAGCCGCTCAAGGAAGATTTCATCTTACGTACCACGAAAGGAATCACAGTCATGAAGAAAGCAGTCAGAATATGGTCATAAACCCCATATCTTTTGTGTTATTAAACCTCAGCATCATTCACCGTAGTCAAAACATGAATGCTCTTAATTTAACTATCTTTTGTAAGAACAATGAGGGCAGTCTGATGAGTGTATCCACAACCACTGCCAATGCCACCTTATCTCATGTTATTCGGTCTTAGTGCCTTTCCAAGCCTAAGCTTTTTCTATAAAAAAAATAATATATTGTGTTGGGAATAGACACAAAGATTCATATAGGATAATAGGCGTGCGTATATGTACGGATAAGTATGATTTATTTAAGAAGTACTTATCCTTTTGAGAAAAATCCCAACAGGGAATGAATGGTCTAGATTTGCCGTTCTAGCATTTAAATTTGTGTCGTCTGCCGTGTGAATTGGGTTCCACTGTTTATTTCAGTCGAGAGATTTCGTTGGTAAAGGTAGCATTTTCCAATTTATTTATGCTGTACTACACAATGGGAAACCCAAGAGCCTTCTTGCTCAGATTTGGTCCTTTTGGACCAGATCTGAGCAAGATTTTGTTTTCTTTTAAAGTTTTTGGTAGTAGATAATTGAATAAGATGTTTTTACATCGTTTTTTGGCATATTTCTTCGTCGTTGTGGGACGATTTTTCTTCGTCGTTGTGGGGCGAGTTCTTCAAATTTCTATGTCTGGTTCGTGGCTTGCTATTCTTGCATCAAAAACATCAACGATTCATCACGACATCGCTTTGAATCTGCATCCGTGTTCGTGTGGATCGTCAAATTTATGGGCAAAGTACTCCATTATATTTGGAGAATATCTTATCGAAGAAGAAGAAGAATACATTCATATTAAATGGTCGGAATATATTTCCGGATATACCATCATCTCTCCCTTATACATAAAATTTCTTTGGATATCTTTTCGGTTTATCGCTCTTTCTCTTCGCGATCTACATGTAATTGATGTCCTTATTTGTATTAGGGTTTTGATTATCTCTTATTTTGATGTTTTTGTCATTCATGTAATCTTATTTGTACACGCCTTTTAATTCAAGGATTTTTTATGATTATCTCTTATTTTGATGTTTTTGTCATTCATGTAATCACTGTTTTGATTTGAATGAATTGAAATATGTTGATTGTCCAAAAAAAAAAAAAAAAATACACAATGGGAAACCAATGTTAAAGACTCATAAGGCATGTAATCCCTCTTAGTACAAGCCTACACCATTTACTTGGTCCTTTAAGCGGGCCAACCGTGGTAAGTCTGTCTATTTATCTCTCAAGAGGTTATATAGCATTTAATTCAAGACTACTACAGAATTTCATAAGAGGTTATCAATTTATTAGATACCGTGGTGGATTATGGCCATCGCTTGCACCCACTGACGTATCAACAAGTCCACTGCCACCACTGACCACCCTCACAAAGGCCACTAAAGTCCACTCTATCCATAGAGGGTGGGAACCTTGAACCTTCTAGTTGAAGGATGTTAGCGCAGTGATCCACTTTAACAAAAAAGAGATAAGGTGAAATCAAGAGTATGATGATAATTCACAGTTAAATTCCAATCGTTAAAGCGTGTCAATCAACATTCAAGGCTCCTCCATACAAAATTGAATCTTTATCATCATCAGAATTTGCAAATTTCATACTAAAAATATTAGATTCCTGACTTGCCGGTGCATACAACTTCCAGCCAAACTAAATTGCCAATAACGAATTCCAGTAATGATTGCAGAACCAGAATGCATGACAACCCTTCATCTAAAGACGTTTCCTCCATTTGTTTAGTTATATGATTATGAATAAGGTGATTTCTAGCCATGAAGAAGTAGATAGGATAAATACTGAAACAGAGAAGGGCAGATATTTTAGTAGGAAAGTGTATAAATTTATAGGCGAAAACCAAAGAGGTGTCACATAGCAGGTATTGTAGGTTTGCAGAGAATAAACATAGACTGGAAATGTGTCGCAAAGAGGGAAGGTATTGAATGTAGAGATTTCAAGTGTAAAGTGATCAATAACCAGTTTTACATACCAGGTTCGACAACTTGCAGGTCCAACACTACAACAAAAACATACATGGATCATTCTTAAAAAGTGTGATCTAAGTATTGGCTGTCTGTGATCTTTGCCAGTATAATCTAAAGGGTGATTTTTAAAGTAGTGATCTTTCCAATGAGTTTTCTATCCAAATTTACCCTGTACAAATAGTAACCCAAGTAACCCAAAGTGTGATCACATATCATTTCTGCACCTGTAAGTCATTTGTGTGAATCAAATTCATTCAATGTCTGAGCCAAATACATTCAATGTCAGACTGAACCAAATACAGTTACTGTCAGAACCAAATTCATTTCAAAACCACATGTAAAAATTACAAATTTCTAGTGTAAACTGCAAATGCATTTCTACTGTAAAAAGTACACATTTCTATTGTAAACTGCAAATGAAATTTTAAGTTCAATCATCTAAAAGAACAGGAAAGGAAACTTCGTCCATGTGTTATCCACTCCAACTCATCTGAAATGTTCTTATTCAGACTCTTTAACTCATCCTCCACCTGTTAAGAAAAAACAAATGCATTGGTTCAAAGACCTGGCAATAGAATTTGATCTAAAAAGAATATCACGACTCTTATTTCTCTACTGCCAGTGATCTAGTGCCTGTGATTCATATGCATTGGCTAGAAAAAACAAATGCATTGGTTCCAGTTTTCTCAGCTAAGAGTCTAAGACAAATAATCAATTGGGTATCAACGCAATTGGGTATCAACGAGTTTTCTAAGCTTAGAGCTGACAATCCATAATCTTAAACAAATATTATTAGTTACTACCATTCTTCTTTGTTACCCTGTGAGGTCATGGGGTGATGTAATAACATTGTAATGCAGCTATCAAAAGGGAGTCTATGTACCTTTAACCCTTCATGAACTTTTTGACCTTCTTTCCCTTTATCACCAGCTTTTTAGGCCATGCAGCGTGATATCTCTTCCCATCTCCTACAAGGAATATTTCCTCTTCGCCTTTAAGATGAATGGGAAGACAAAAGCTTGGCTTTAATGCCTCTTCTACAAGTACACTCACATTTCCTTTACCAATACGGACGTTGTGCAACATATCAGAGCTCTTTGAACGGAAGACCTTTCCTTTAGCCACATCAACAGATGAGCCTGAAGTTTCCAGGAACATTATACAAGATTTTCCCTGTATTCAGAAAACAGATCAACTGCTCAGAATACATATAGAGGCAAACCAAATAACGGTGAATATGTATAGATTTATGCATCTTTTCCTAATTGATTACTATGTGCAGAGAGATTACATAGCTTATAACAGAAGGAGCATCATGCGTCAACAAGAAGATCACTGAGAAATAAAATCTATAATAGGCGTTTTCTCACCACCCTTGATTGATCTACAATATTATATATGATCATAATTAAATCTTGAAAGAATTTTTTTTACTGAGAACCAATACAAATTGACAAAAGTAATACCACCGTTAATTTTATAATCAATAAATACCAACAAAATCATCCATAATCAGCTAGGTGTCAATACATATACTAATTATTAAAAGCCACATTACTGAGAAATAAAATCGAGCACCATGCATTCACAATAACAATGTAGACAGAAAAAATTTCACGCATAGCAATCAAGAAATGCAATAACTGCTCAGAATACATATAGACAGAAGGAGCTGAAGCCAATACACTTTGAGTGCTTACATATCTTATAACAGAAACTGCAAAGGTGGGCTCATAAATATTTATAATGTTCATAGAATATACTAACCTTCCCAATTCCACTATTACGTTTCGTTTGGTTGATTTCATCGTCGACACCGTTTTCCTCACTATCCTTGACCACTTTTGGTAAAGAACCAGCTGACGACTACAATTAAAAATCAGGAATAATGAACATTCTAAGAGATGCATAACCAAATATAAAGTCAATATCTCCTACGTAAGGAGTTTATACTTACCGAAGGTTTGCTCGCAGCTGAATGGTTTTGATGTCTATCGAGGCCTCATCTCCCTGTTAACATATCACCAATACCATAATAAGAAAATGCTAAATAAAGAACTTATTTACTTCATCATCTAAGCATAATTCAACCTACTGTCACACATGCAACTTTCTTGAATCCCCATGAAGATGGCAAGTTGGGCTTCTAGGAGAGAAATCCTCTCACTTTCTGAGATTGATTCTGTATTAGCACTGTGGCAGCTTGGTGCAGATCTACCCTGCATAATATGTATATCATTCATTCTGAGTTTCTACTTAAAGAGAGGAGAAAGAGCTATGTGTTCAAACATATCAAACCACATGAAATCAGCAACAATATTACCATGAATGCATTTGATTACTAAGTTAGGTTGTGTGTTTCTATAGTTGTTGCATATATTTATTGTGATGTGATATACTACATAGGAGAGTAATTGCTTATCTATTGGTGCACTACCTCAAACAACAATAGTAAAAAATGAAGAGTAAAGGTGTTGAAGCATATGTTACCTGTGTTTGGAACACAAGAGCTAATTGTTCTTCTACACGAACTAGTCTTTGCTTCGTTTGACAAAGTTCAGCTTCCACCCTCAATCTGGCCTCTCTTTCCTCCTTCATATTTGGTCGCGCAGTATGAAAGTAAGCTCCATGTGAAACAAACTTTCCCATGCCTCTAACATTTCCATACTATTCAGCAGTCCCCAAATCAAGTGTTAGGATATCATTTCTACCACTTGTGACGAGGGAACCTTCTTTCACCTATTTAGTCAACTTGTCCTGCAATTTAGGAGAGAAAAAAATTCCATATAGAAAAAATACCAGCGAGAGTTAGGGTCCTTTGTAACCAACGAGGCAGTAAATGAATCAAAATAAAGATTATTACTTAATTGTTTTATCTTACAATTTTCTCAGCTCGTTCCTTGGTAGCATCATGTGTAATGATCCCATTCTTATCTTCCCTAGCTTTCTTCCATAAGATGCTCCTGTCCAGGCCATCCGAAGAAATCTCTCCTTTTTTTTTTTTTTCTGTTAGCAACAAAGACTTATTAGATTATGAACAATGATATCTAGAAATATGAGAAACCCCATCTTACATATCAATTGCTCCATAAGACCTGCATATCCTTTTCGGCTTAATCTATGAGGATATAAGTTTTTCTTCCGCCTTGTCAACAGGATTTCACGGCGAACCTTTAAGAAACTCGGTATAACATATGTAAGATTAGTCCGACAACGTCTTATAAATTCTACAAATTAGGAAAATATTTGACTATCATATATGCCTGGAAATTTGTACTCAATCTTGTATTTACAAAAGTCTCCCAATGCCTTTTGTCAATAAATTTGTACATCGCTGGTGGATTGACATGGAGATCTTCCTGGTCTTTGAATGTCATAATGTACTTCCTTGTCAACCTGCTTTTAAAGGACCTCCATATATCCCCTACATTTTGGATCAAATTTCTCTTGTTCTGGGGTTGTAAAACAAATTTTCCCTGCAATACACAATTAAACATTAGATATAAAAATCCCTAAGTTTTATAATAGATTGTAACCAAAATATTCCAAGTACCTCTAAACAACACCAAATCTTATCTTTCAAACTCTTTGGAACCTTACTCCACTTTTCGTGAATAATAGGAACCATGTGTCGTGCCAAGACTCCCATATAGCTGGAAAACTGAGTCGCGGCAAGTCCGACTAGCTGGCCACACTCGTTGTACTCAACAACCTTTATCAATCCTTTGCTGCTCCTAAAAGCCTTCGACAACATTGTAGGGCCTCGAAGTGCACTTTCAGTTGTGGTATCATCTATGGTAATTTAAAATGTAGAAAAAAGTCTTACGCAGTGATAAAACAACATTAAAATCGAAAGAAATTATAACACATAGCATGCAAATAACTTACAATCCAAGGTTATCTCCATGTCTTCTCCACTATCATAAAGCATGACTGGTTCCTCAAACTCCATGCTTGCTGTACTTAATTTAATAGAAGCAAGTTAGTCACTGACCACCTTTGAATGACAAAAAACCAATGAGATATATATGGATAACAGACATATACATATATGAGAAATCTGTTTAACTAATCTAGCAATCAGAAACACTTACAAGTAAAAGTAATAAGTAATAAGTATATTGTATTATATATTAAGCCCATGTACCATCACATTTTACACGCACAAAAGGTTCTTCCTCTCTAATATCAATATTAGGGAGGTTACTAACTCTAGTATCATCAGTGCCAAGACATGGATCTTCTTTACTGTGCATTGTTAATACCACTGAAAGCGTTCAAACAAGTTGGTCTTCGACATAAAAAACTTGCTTCGCTTGAGATGCTAAGATAAATGGATCACTTTTATGTCCTCTTCTACTAAGTTCAACAGATTTAAAGCCAAGGTCATCTGTTGAGATTCCACGTGCACTATCTACCCAATCACACTTGTATCCTCCTTGTATTGTAATCTAGTAACCATATTTCGTTGATGACACCGTAATAGGTAAATGGATCAAATACTGGATTAATATATTTTGCGCTGCATACTTGCATCCCACTTGCAAAAATGCTTACTCCGCTATTTTGATTGACACGTTTATCATCAAGTTCCTTGGTATGATACCGATACCCATTAATATCGTATCCCGAATATCTATATACTGGTCCATGTGCTATCCACTCCAACTTATTTGAAATGTTATTATTTGGTTCATTTAACTCATCCTCCACCTGTTAAGAAAAAACAAAGATGCTTATTTTCATTCATATGTTTACTCAGTGCACCCAAAAATAATAAGCTTGAAGATCAAGGATCAAACTTATTTCTAGTATATGGTTTTCATTGAACCTTGGGAGGGGTGAACTTGGAAAAAGTCATAAGCTAAGGAAAAAAGAGATAAAGGTCAGGAGCTAACCTTTTCCTTTAACCAATTGATGAAAGTATCATTGCGTTTATCATGTAGCCATTTCGGACTTCTTGACTGGCGAGGATATTCATTCTTTAATGACAAGATGTGTCGTCTGCAGAAAATAATCAACAAAAAATCATGTCAATTGTTCAGAAACACTGGATTTATCTGTGTAAAATCAAATAACACGATGTTCATTGATAACGAAAGACTTACTCGGAATAAGGCTGAACCTCATCAGTATTTTCCAAGACAGTGCGATATGCTTGTGCCCAAAGTTCATAATCAACTCTTACAGGAACACCACCAGGAAATGGTTTCCCCTATGTGACCAAATTTCCAGTTAACGGAATACCAGTCGATTTTGTACCAGGAAACTTTTCAGCACCTTCATACGCTGTATAATTTTCTGTTATATAGCCTCCTGGACGATTCTTATTCCTTATGTTACTTTTCAGAAATTTGAGGAATCGCTCAAATGGATACATCCATCGAAAATAAACAGGTCCACATAATCGAACTTCTCTAACAAGATGTAATGTTAAGTGAATCATGATATCAAAAAATGACGGTGGGAAGTATTTCTCCAAAAGGCAGAGTGTCTCCACTAGTTGTTTTTGCATATCATCCAACTTACTTGCATCAACCTCTTTGCTACAGAGTGCTTTGAAGAAGAAACATAGTCTGATTATGACGTGTCTCACTTTCCTCCCCCAGCTTCATAAAAGAAACAAAAATGTAATTTAATCAATCTCCACATACAAGGTAACACAATAGTATTCTACAAAGAGAAAATGTGAGTAAAATTCTGCAGAGTATACTTTTGAGTAGCCTCTTTCTCTTCTTCAAATAAATATAAAACATGATCATATTTATGAACCAGATTCATTGACCATGTTGGAAGAAATAAACTAAACAGAAAACACAATTTCTAAAAGACTCTTAAAAATATATCATCAATCAATAATAATATTACATCCATGTTTAAAATGTAACAAGAAGCAGGCCAGTAAAGGCTATGCTAAAGTTAGAAGGAAATAAGTTCAAGCTTCAACATATTTTGAAACTGACATGGATAAAAAATAAAAATAAAAAATAAAATTGAAATGAGACTGGAATAACAAACACTAATATCAAGATAAATTTTGAACTTAGAGCAGGAACCCTTCAAAGAATCAGAAAACTCTAGCCTAATTTCTTGTAAAAATGCGTAAAAGTTATTTGGAGCTTTTGAGAACTATATGCATACTTAAAAGAGGCTTTTGGAAACTGTGTTTATACAAGCAAGAACAGAACAGAACAGAACATTTGATTTGTAACAAAGGCTTGAGTATTTCACAGTAATGTGCCAACAAGTGCAAAAATGAACATATAACTTAGTATTTCACAGTAATGTGCCAATAAGTACAAAAAGCATTAACTTATAAAAATAAAACTTAAATCGGAGTAGAACATGCATTCATTTGCAGTAATAAAAGAAATTACCAGTCCGTTATTATTCAGTTAGGAAACACATAGCTCCTCCTTTTTCTTTAAATCCTGTTACAACCAAATAAAAGTTTAGAAACTGAGCTTACTTACGCTACACAGTAATAGCTTGCACTGAAACTAAAACAACAACAAAGAGGCGACAGGATTTATATCTAAGTGACCATTTAACAAGAGGCGATAGGACTCAGAGACTCGTAGAACAATCCATAGATTAAGCACGTTACGTCGAGTCACGGATACTACTCCATGACAATGCAACAAACTCCATCAATCCCGATGTTGTACGTTTGCCTGTAGTTTACGAACCGAGTACGTTTTACGTTGCAATGGTTGGTTTAGGTACATTTACGGGTGGCCAACTATCATTCAAGAACTATTTGATGATTGATACAGGTAGTCATCAGACGTAGCTTCAATGTGAAGGTGCCACTAAATCTTTCAATCAAGATATGCCACTTTATCCTTGGAAATTGTCAGCTACATATCATACCATTCCTTATAATACCCATCCTCTTTGCAGGGGAGATAAGTGCAACGCTGATGCCAATGCACTTATAAAGCAAACTATGTGAGTGCATCAGTTACATTTGGTATTGTTGCCGAAGAAAGATTTACTCTAGGCTCCAATACTAGTAGTCGTCTGGAAAGTATTGATTTACACATGAGTTGTGGTTTTCACCAAGATAATTCTGAAAAAAAAATCGATGAAAATCATTTACATGGCGAACCTGATCTTATTGCAGGAATACTCGGCTTTAGAGTAGGACAATGGTCTTTCATAAATCAATTAGGTGTTGTTGAAGAAGGAAAATTTTCCTACTATTTCGAGACATTTAATGATAATATTGAGGGATCAGATACATATTTAAGGTTCGGTGCAGATGCAACTATTGGAGGCATATTTCAAAAAGTACGTACAACTCCCATTGTTATGCCTCCTTTTCAGACGTATCAATATTACTTAATCTAGAAGATATTAGTGTAGGCAACAAAAGAGTAGGCTTTCATGTAGGTACTTTTAAGCTTAACTCTCAAAAAGAAGTGGTGCTATCATAGATTCTGGTACTCCAATATCCATGATATATAAAAATTATTTTAATAAAGTTGCAGATTTGGTGAAGGAACATTTTAGAGAGCTTGGAATTGAATATATTTCTACCAAGAATGGTTTTGATGTTTGTTTCCGTCTATGTGGAAGATTTAATATTACTACCTATCCTTCGATAACACTTCATTTTCAACAGGACAATTATGATATTTTGGATTACAAAGAAAATTTTGAGATGATATCCATTGAAATGGTCTCCTTTGGATTTATCGGAGAGGATAAAAATAGGCAGGCTTTTATTTTAGGAGCAATGCAACAAGCTAACAAACGAATTTTGTATAATATCATGGATCAGTCACTTTCATTCACTACAGAATATTGCGAATTAGGTACTTGAAGGGAGAATGTCGCATAGCTAGACGATAATAAATTTACTTCATCCGAAATTTAATAAATTATTACTTGATCCTAAAAACTTACTTTATTTTTGTTAAATTATTATTTTTTGTGAATTCTTTTGGTCTCACGTAAACATGTGTTTGTTACGAATACTTTCAGAGAATACTTATGAAAATGTACTAGCTTTAGAACTTTGTTGTGACATAAACATCTCGTAATATCTAACCAAGCACACTCAACGGATAAACTACCCATTGCACAGAGCGAAATATCGGGATTGTAAATTCCTCTTCATACGAGTTTGAAATAACGAGGGTATCAAATATACCACGGATTTTTCCAAATCAATTTATGTAGACACACACCTATTGTACAAACTTTTCAAGAAAATATTGGCCAATAAATTATTTTGACAAGATGTTTTTGGGTGTCATATATACAACCTTTTCAAGGGATAGATTATGGAATAAAAGAGAACAAAGAGGAAACCTTTTCAAGGGATAGATCGGTAAGGAGCTTGATTGGGTGACGAGTCAGTTACTTTTATTTTTTTCATTTGTTGATTAAAAGTCTAAATTGGTCGTCACAAATTTGGACTATAAAATGGACCCAAATCTAGCAAGTTCACAATAAAAGAGATAAACGGCCCTCCTACAACAGGGTGACAATATATGTTCATTATCATTTCGAACATAAAACATAGCTATACTACTAATCAAAATAAGATGAAACATAAAACACAGCTAGTCTACATCACACTGTAGAGTCATCTTCATCATCATTCATAATAATATTTTCTCAGTCCCACTATTAGATGACCTATTTGGTTTTGAATTTTGTCCCACCATCAGTTGACCTATATCATTAAACAAGAGATATTTCTATAATTATCCTTTTGATTGATTATCGTTAGCATAAAAAATATGTATAATTTGATGTTCATGTTTATATTCGTTACGTAGATGTTTTAAAGTGATTTTCAATGATACAAAGTTTACGAAAATCAATGGTATAGTTTGAGAGATAAATAATTTCTAAATTTTACAAGTTGTTATTCATAAGGACATAATTGCAAAAAATACTTAAAGAAACTCATTTCATTCCTTGTCTTAAAAATTGTGCAAACTTCTACTAGGTCATCTATTAGCAGGACTGAGTAAGTATTCCTCAGCTCTTGTGAAAAAACATTCGTTTCCATCTTATCATCATCATTCTTTTCCACTTCATATCTCTTATTCATTTTTTTACTTTTAGCCAGATAATGCGTAGCTGCATTCGTTGCCCATGAACATGACAATTCTACTAGGTTTTTGCATCTAGGTTCCAGGACAAGAGGAATCACAAACCTATCACAAGATTCACAAGCCTCATATATAGAAAAATGAATCTCACACGTCCTGCAAATTTTGTAGGGATCACGCGTTTCTCTGCATTCATTATTAGAGCATTGACGTGCATCGCTAAAGAGAGCTGGAATCATAACTGAATTATACACGACATGAAAATCAGAACATTTACATGGTTAAGATGAGATGGAATCATATCCGAATCATTTTTTGCATGATTTGGATGATCTCTTCAATTGTTATTTGTGCACCGGAAACTGTAGTTACTTTTTTGTTCTGTTCAATTATTGTTCTTGTTTCTTCATCATCGTCCTCATAATATTCATCTTCATCTTCATTGTATTCACTTGGATTTTCTTCTTTTGAGTATGCATATTTTATAGTACTCGTAGTAGCGAGGGAATCTTCTTTGATCTCATGACAAGATGCACGTAACATGCTCCAATCAATATTTGAGCCCTAAACAAATAAGGAAACAATACTCACCGAATCCTACATTGGACACATTTTGCATAAAAACATCTATAAATTTCTCCGGTTTACAGTCATTATTACTAGATAAGTATTTGCTCTTCACTTTTCGATGCTTGTTCCAAAAATTGAATTCTCTGTCATTTGTTAATTTTATTCTATTGGTGTTTTAGTCATGAGTTGTTGTCAATTTATTGTGTAATCAGCATTTTTTATATTATTATTTAATTAATCTTCTTAGAATTTGTGGAGCAAATAGAAGAATAAAGGGAAAAATCATGAAAATCAGAACATTTACATGGTAAAAGGATGGATCTCTTTATTTAATTAATCTTCTTAGATCCTATTGCTAATAGTGTTGATGTCCAATTCATCTTTTTCCCATCCTTAATAATAAAAATCAGTACTATTTATTAGGACAAGATATTATAATCTTTTAAACATTGACTTGATATATCTGAGTGATATTCGTTCTTAATAAATCTTGATATCCAAGGAAATATTTGATAGGGCATCCTTTAATGCTATTAATAAGAAAATATCTTGTTTTAATTTCTAAAATCTGAAAACAATAATAAGATTTCACTTTACAGTTCTATAAATTGATATTCAGAACTGCACATAGTTGTATACATCGAAATTCGTCTTAACTTCAAAATGGGGGAGATTATTTTCCTTTTTCTTATATCAATTATCCATGTTTCATTATTATTAAACTCAGTCATCGCTGTGTATCCAGAAAAAGGATTTAGCCTGAAGATGATTCATATAGACTCCAAAGAATCACCTTTATATCCAGGTGACCATTTAACAAGAGGCGAGAGGATTCAGAGACTCGTAGAACAATCCAAAGCTCAAGCACATTACATCGAGTCACAAATATTACTCCATGACAATGTAACACTCTCCAAGAATCCTGATGTTATACGTTTGCCTATGGTTTATGAATCAATTGGGTTTTACGTTGCAAAGGTCGGTTTAGGTACATTTCATGATAGCCAAAACCCATTCAAGAATTATTATTTGATCATTGATACAGGTAGTTCTCGGACTTGGCTTCAATGCGAAGGTGCCACTAAAGCTTTCCATCAAGACATGCCACTTTATCCTTGGAACTCGTCAACTACGTATCGTCCTGTTCTTTGTGATACTCATCCTCTTTGCAAGGGAGATAAGTGCAATGCTGATGGTCAGTGCATTTATAAAATAATCTATGGGAGTGGATCAGTTACATCTGGTATCTTAGCGGTAGAAAAATTTACTCTAGGCTCTGATACTGGTGGCGTTGAAAATATTAATTTAGAAATGGGTTGTGGATTTCGCCAGGTGAATTTTAAAAAAAATATTGGTAAGAATCATTTACGTGGAAAACCTGATCTTATTGCAGGAATGCTCGGTTTAGGGTCAGGACCATGGTCTTTTCTAAATCAATTAGGTTCTGCTGGAGGTGGGAAACTTTCATATTGTTTCGAGATGTTTAAGTATGATATTCAGGGATCAAATACGTATTTAAGGTTCGGTGCAGATGCAACAATCGGAGGCGCATCTCAAGAAGTACGCACAACTCCCATTGTTGTGCCTCATTTTCAGTCGTATCATTATTACTTAAATCTAGAAGATATTAGTGTCGGTAGAAAAAGAATAAATTTTTCTAGTGGTACCTTTGAGCTTAAATCCCAAAAAGAAGGCGGTGCTATGATAGATTCTGGTACTACAATATCCATGATATATAAAGATCATTTTGATAGAGTTACCGATTTGGTGAAGGCACATTTTAAAGAGCTTGGGGCTGAATATATTGGTGCCCGTGAAGGTTTTGATGTTTGTTTCCGTCTACGCAGAAGATTTGATATTCATGATTATCCTTCCATAACACTTCATTTTCAACATGCCGATTATGTTATTCCAGATTATAAAGCCAATTTTGTGTTGGTGTCATTGGGACATGTCTGCTTTGGCTATATCCGGAATGACAAAAATGGACCATCTTTTATTTTAGGAGCAATGCAACAAGCTAATAAACGGATTTTGTATAATATTATGGATCGGTCACTCTCATTCACTGAAGAGTATTGCACATTAAATTCATGAAGGGACAATGCCATCTAGCTTTCCAGTAATAAATTTACTTATTAATTTGATTTTAAATTATTATATCTTTTGGTTCTTCTAGCCTCACTTAACCATAAGTTTGTTTTGAATATTGATAATGGACATTCTTTTATTCTTTTTGCCTTTGATACTTTTGGGTATTTAGCGCCAGAGGCGGTTGGACTTCTAGCGAGAGTTCAAAGAGTCATGCACAGTAATGTCATGACTCCTGATTCGAGAGAGTTTGTGTTTAAGAGGATAGGATTTGCGATTCAAAAAGGGCTTGCGGCGCAGCTTGTTGATCGCTTGCCTGTTATGCAATAATTCGTGATTGTTTTGTTTAATATAAATCAATTTTGAGTGCATTCCGAAAAAAAAAAAAAAATTAAAATGCTGGTGGGTTTGTTTGCAGAATTTACTATTTCCAGGAATTTATAATCCCTGATGTATTTGGAAACTCAATTAGAAATTTAAAAAACTGTTATATGCTTAGAACTTTGTTGACACTAATGGAATGAAAAACCTCACACCGCAAACACAGTGATTAGACTACCCAATTTTCCAGAGAAAAATACAGGGATGTACGATACGGTGGAACCACATAGTGGAGTCTTTTTCATTCTGGTGGTCCAATCCCCCTGAAGTGTAGCATACCAGCCTATTTCCATATAATATTTCTTAGCTCTTGTGGAAAATCATATGGTCCCATCACATCGCCATCATTAGAGGTAATCCTTTATTAACTCCATATCTCATATTCCTTTTTTGCCAGATAATGCTCAGAATAATTAAGCGACAAAACAAAAGTATCGATATAAGCTAAGCACATATCATAACACGGTGATCAGTCTGGCTAATTTAACAGAAATATAGCAATTCAATCAAGTCTTTATGAACAATTTTTACTCAATGAGCGTGAGTGTGAGCGGTATTCAGAATTGAGAGGGTAGAAAATTGATTCAACTAGAACGCAAAAGTTATGGGATTACATTGGAAAAGTTTGGTGGAAGAGATCTAATCAAGATTCTAGAGAGAGGTTGGGGAGGGTTGAGAGTATGGGTTGCACTTCCGAGTAGGTTAGTGGAGTGGGTGATTTTGAATCTAAAATCATTCCACAAAGGTAAAAACAAATAACACCAGTATGAGGAAAGTAATGGAGATAACGTTTTTGGGATTAAATTTCAAAAAAATGAAGGTGGAGAATACATTAGAATTTCAAGAAAATTAAAAGGATCGGTTGATAATGGAGTTAGCTTATGTATTCCAGGGGGTGATAATAGGAGCTTCTGGTCAATTTTGGCTGAAGTTTTAGACTGTTATTTGGAAAAAAATGGAATGAAGAAGAAGAGAACTCAAGAGGTGCCCAAGGAGTTTGATTTTCCAAAATGGATTAATAAAGGAGGTGGACATGTAAGGTCCAAAGTATTAAGAACTAGTTTGGTAGTTCTTTCGGCTAAACTAAGTTGTAATTTGGTTGCAGTATCAATTAAGAAGGAGCTGGGGATCACCAGGTTCATAAAGGTTTACGGTGTGACAGCTTTGGAAGGAATGGTTAGGTTGGAGGAAGAGGAATGGAAAATGCCTTGGAACCCTAGGATATGGTCTTTCAAAGGTATCGGATTGCATTTGGCTATATGTGGTGGTGCACCTAGATGTAAACAGATGTGGGAAGTGATGGAAATAAGGAAGAACAAGGAAGGTGAAGTTTCTTATGATATTAAGAACACGCTAGTTTCAGTCAACTGGTTTAAGGTGAGGGGTTTACATAAATCATTATGGGATTCTCAGGTTCTAGATCAAATTGGGAATGAACTTTGTTATAGGAAATTATTAAGAATTGCGACAGAAACTCTCAAGTTAGAAGGATTTCACTATTGTAGACTTGATGTTGCGGGTGATCTGTCTAAAGTTCCGGCAGTGTTGGTGATGGTGGTGGAGTCCAAAAAAGTGGTGCTGACGGTGGAGTGGGATCCTAAATATGCGGAGAAAAATACGGAGCAAGATTATAGTCATTATTTGGGATCTTTTGACCATTCAGTTAAGGAATTTTCAAATTCTAAAAATGCTATCAATTTGAATTTGATAGCGCGTAATACGAAGTTGGTTATGGAAAGTTCCGTACGAGGTGAGTCAGAAGAGACGGAGTCAGCTATGGTGGTTGAGTCAGGAAATGCAGGTGGATCTTAAAAATCAGTGGGTGTTGAACAACTAGGCTTACATGGATGAGCTTATATACAAAAGAATAACTATAACTTGAATTTGAATTTGAATTCAAATTCGGGTCAGCTGGTGGTCCATGATGTTAACTCTCAACCGATAGTGGAAGAAGTGGGGAAGATTCTGTCATGAAAAAACGAAGTAGAGTAGATGAATTTACTCTCTGAGATAGAGAATAAAATAGTTATGAAGCTGGGGGATATTCAATTATCTCATACAGAGAGTATGAAGAAGGTTATGGAGGCGGCAGAACTCATGTTGATGCATTGTTGTGGTTATGGTGATGTTTGTGAGGGGAATAAGCAAGATCTAAGGGATGTGGTAATGAAGTAGGTTACAAAGTATAAAGAAAGATTCAGGGAAGCTAACTTAAGGAAAGCGGCTGAAGCGGCAGAGAAAATTGATGAAGGATGGTCACAGAAGTTGGGTTTAGTAAATGTGGACAATTTGGGTCCAGTGCAGGTTGAGGTTGGTATTCAAATTCAAGATGAAGTTGTTAATGGATCTTAAAATTATCAGTTGGAATCTTCGTGGGATGAATTCGTTTGATAAAATCAATGCTCTGAAAGATCTAATTTGGAATCATAAATGTGATGTGTGTTTGGTGCAGGAAACAAAAAATTTAAAGATGAGTAGATGGTTAATTAAACAAATTTGGTATGATGATGATTTTGATTGGTCTTATTTTCCTTCAGCTGGGAGTTGTGGTAATAGTGGAGGCTTGCTTTCTATTTAGAACAAGAATAAATTGGTGAAGGACAATGAAAGAATGGGAATCAATAACATAACAACAGTTTTTTATTCTAAAAGAAATGCAGATGAATGGGTTGTGTGTAAAGTTTATTCTCCTTGTGATTATACTGAAAGAGCTATTTTTTGGGGTGACTTGGAAGAAGTGAGGAACTGGTGGAATGGTCCTACTTGTTTTGCAGGTGATGTAAATGCAGTCAGATCTGGAGAGGAAAGGAATAGAGGAGATGGAGATAGTAGAAACAATTCTTTTCTCAATAACTTCATTTTGTCTGAAGAGATGATTGACTTACCATTGGTGGGAGGTGCTTATACATGGTCTGACATGCAAAAAGATCCCTTATTGTGTAGGTTAGATAGATTTATGTTCAGTATAGATATGGATTTGCTATTTCCAGAATCAATTCAAATTGCGCTTACTAGAGTAATTTCTGATCATAAGCCTATTATGGTGATGACCAAGCCTAACATAATGTGTAAGCCTTATTTCAAGTTTGAGAACAGCTGGTTGATGCATAAAGATTTCTTGAATAAAGTTGAGGAATGGTGGAAGGTTATGGAGTACCAGTATCAGGGTCAGGCAAGTTTTGTTTTCTTTAAGAAGTTGAAAAATTTGAAATATTTTTTGAAGAACTGGAGTAGATTGGAGTTTGGGTCTGTAAAGAGAGTAAAGACCGAGTTGACAGAACAAATTGATATGTTGGATCAGATGGAGGAAACACTGAAGTTATCTGATGAATAATTTGTAGATAGAATGAATTGTTTGTTGCAGTTGAAAACTTTGAAGGCAATGGAGGCAAGGAAATGGATTACAAGAGCTAAGCAAAATGATTTTAGATGGGGGGATTCTAATACATCCTGTTTTCAAAGATTGGCAAGTGCAAAAAGGAAGAGGAATACAATTGCAAAATTGGATATTGAAGGGGTGGAGTGCTTTGATCAAGAAAGTATTAAAGTGGAAATGAGAAACTATTTTGAATCTGCTTTTTCTGAAAAGAATGAAGTGGCTTTTTCTATGGATAAAATTCCTTTTAATAGAATTTATGAGGTGGAGAACAATGAATTGGAGAAGGACTTTTCTGATGAAGAAGTGCTTAAGTTTATCAAGCAATTTGGTGCAAATAAATCACCAGGACCTGATGGGTTTTCAATGGAGTTTTACAAACACTGTTGGAATATTATTAAGGAGGACTTTATGAGATTGATGGGAGAATTTAGCAGATTTGGTTCTTGGGATTGGAGGTTAAATTGCTCTTTCATTTCTTTAGTGCCAAAGAAGGAGGATTCTTGTAAACCAAGAGATTTCAGGCCAATAAGTTTACTTGGCAGTGCTTATAAAATTTTGTCTAAAGTTTTGGCAAATAGGCTTAAAAATGTTATGGCTAATTTAGTGTCTGATTTTCAAGGAGCTTTTATGAAGGACATGCAGATTTTGGATGGAGTTTTGATTGCAGGGGAATGCATTGATAGTAGGATTAAAGCTAAAAACCCAGGATTTCTTTGCAAAATATATATGGAGAAAGAATTTGATAATGTCAAGTGGAAGGCTTTGTGGAGAATTTTGGAAAAGAATGGCTTTGGTAGGAAGTGGATTTCTTGGATGAAGTGGTGTATATCTACTACTCATATTTCAGTATTGGTGAATGGCAGTTCTACTCAGAAGTTTAAACCTTCTAAAGGTTTAAGACAAGGAGACTCTTTGTCTCCTTTCTTGTTTTTGTTAGTGGTTGAAGTGCTTTCTAAGCTGATTGAAGATGATGTTTAGAGAGGACAGTTGCATGGGTTTCAAGTGGTAGAAAATGGTTTAATGATCTCTAGTCTTCAGTTTGCTGATGACACTTTACTTTTTGTGGATGCTAAGGCAGATGAAATAAGAAGACTGTTGTTAATTCTTAACACTTTTGAGTTACTTACAGGTATGAAGTTGAATCTCAATAAAAGCTCAACGATTAGTGTGGGGCAGATGACTTGGTGGAGGAATTGGCTTTAGACCTAGGATGAAAAGTGGAAAAATTACCATTTAAATATCTGGGTCTACCAGTTGGGGCTACTGCAAGGAATGTTTCTGTGTGGAAGGAGGTGATTCAAAGAATGGAAAGAAAACTTGCTCCATGGAAGAAGAAGTTTCTTAATAAGGCAGGTAGGATGGTTCTAATTAGGAGTTATTTATCTTGTTTGGCAACTTATTTTGTGTCGCTTATCAAAATTCCTGCAATGGTGGAGTTGAAGCTAAACAAGTTGATGAGGAGATTTTTATGGGATGATAATGATAATAAGAGAAAAATGTGTTGGGTTTCTTGGGTGAAGTTATGCAAACCCAAGAATAAGGGTGGTTTGGGTGTGAAAGATTTGATATGTACAAGCAAAGCTTTGAAGGCCAAATGGGTGTGGAGATATACTAGAGAAAAAAGGGCATTGTGGAGGAGGGTTGTTCAAGAGAAGTTTAAAAATAAGGTGGATGATTATATGCCTACAAATGATTCAAGTCCACAAGGAAGGAGCATGTGGAAAAGTATTCTACAATCTTTTGTTTTTTTGCAGGATCAGGTGAAGTTTACTTTGAATGATGGGAAGTCAATAAGATTTTGGATGGATAAATGGACTTCAAATGGTCCTTTGATGAAACGATTTCCAGCAATTTTCAAAATTTGCAAGAATAAGCAGGCAACTGTGTCTGAGATGGTGGTAAAAGGTAGATTGCAGTGTTCGACAAGGAGGAGGTTGCAGTTTCAGGAGCAACTGGAATGGGATCTGTTGTGTAATGAGTTAGGGAATGTGCATGATTTTAATGGAGAACAAGATGGGATGGACTTCATGGGTGATTTCTCAGTCAAGAAGGGCTATGATTTACAAATGGAGGGGGACATTTAAGTTGTTTTTGAGAAGTTTGTCTGGCAAAAGAATATACCACCAAAAGTAAGTTTCATGTTATGGGCCTGCTTTCATAATTCTTTACCTACATTAAGTATGTTGCAACACAGAGGAGTTGAAATTGAAAATGTTCTTTGTCCAATGTGTAAAAGGGAGATTGAAGATTCAGATCATCTTTTAGTGTCATGTTCTTATGCTTTTGAGGTTTGGACTCATTTCATTAACTCTTTCAAGATAGCTTGGGTTGCTCCAAACTCAGTTAAAGGATTCTTTGAAGCTTGGAGAATGAATAATTTGCCAGGGAGGTGTAAGGAAGTCTGGTGGAAGAATATTTATGCAGTAATGTGGCACTTGTGCAAGGAGAGAAGTAAAATAGTTCATAATGGGGGCAGACCTAAAGAAGCGTCTGAGTTGATGTTGATGGTGAAGCAATCTATTGCTCTTTGGTTTTTTGATAAGGAGGTTTTTAAGGGATTTACTGTAAATCAAAATTTGTTCCAGTGGGATACAATACTTCACATATAATGTGTGTGCGGTAAGGTGTTTCTGTTGCTGATCATTTTTTTCTTTTAATATAACCTTCTTTTTCAAAAATAAAATAAATGCTCAGCTGAATTAGAAGACCATGAATATGATAATTCTACCAGACTTTTGCATCCAAGTTCCAGGACGAGGAATCACCGGTTTCTCGCAACATCCAGATAAATAAATCTTACAGCTCTTGCAATTTTTGCAGGGATCACCCGTTTCTCTGCATTCTTTATCGGAGCATAGACGTGCGACTACAAGAAAATTGGTTTCTTGCAGCAGCCAACGTGTGTGGCGTAAGCCTTAATTTGGTGCTGCAATAGGTTTTTAGCAGCACAAAAACTTTTTGTCACAGCTGCGGCAACAGGCCCTGTAGCAAGAAGTATATAGCCGCACCACGTTCTCTAGTTGCGGCAAAATGTATATTTTGCAGCACCAACTCTGTTGTCGCAAAAAGCCATTATAATTCATATTTATTTAATTATATATTTATTTCAAAAATTTGTTGCCGCACCATTTTTTCTTTTTGCCTCAGCAGTGTCTTTGCTGCCTAAAATTGTTTTGGCGAAATGGGATACTTTAGTGCTGCCAAAAAAATTTTTGGCAACACCCTCGTGTGCTGCAAAATGGGATTAAATGTTGCAAAAACTTAATAAACCAAATATATTTTTGGACATTAATATTTAAAATTAATTTTAATTTTAATTAATAGCAGTAATTACAAAATAATTTGATTTCTTACATTAAAATTTTATAAGTCACATTGGCTTCAAAAAAAAAAACCAAAAAAAGACAAAGAAGGTCCGAAAGCAAACATAACTATGTTCTTGAACCTACTACTCCATCAAAATACTCGATTCTTCCGGCCAATCCGGGACACATAGATATCCGATGCACAAATCACAAAAAAAAATAATCACAATAAGCTTATGTTCTCTTTTTCAATAATTCATTTTACTGACTAGATCAGTTCACATATGACGACGACTATCAATAAGCTTGGAATGCAACAAGATAGCAGGCAATAAGACACACATATTCTTCAGGAAAGGTTTAACTCAAGATACTGAAACAAACTAGAACACTAAAAAAAAAAGACAATATGATAACCATACTTGTACAGCTGTGCTTTCACTACCTTAGCAGCTCTTTCAACAGGCTGTCCATAAAAATACCCAGTTCTGCCAGTGCTAGCAGCAATGAAACTTACCTTCACGCTGCAGGAGGTAGAACTATAGCTGATTGCCGATAGCTATTCGCAGTATGATAGCTTATTGAGCAAAACAAATAGACCATTCAATGGTCGCAGTAGACTATTAATAAGGTCAGGTTCCCGACGTCGGGCATATTACCACCCTTTCTATCTAAAGTGGGACATTGACGGCCTTCAACTTGTCTAACGAAACCTCCCTGTAAGAAACAAGAGTGTGAAACATAATAAGAAAAGGTTAAACAATAATTCTGCATTCATATACAAAATGGACTTGGGTCAAAGAAGTACTCAATCAACGATTCAGGGGACCTGAAACCTACTAGTACTACTACAACTATCTATTCAAGCAACACAGGCCGCTCTAGACCCAAGTTAAATAAGGGTCTACACACTTCTTGTGAAAACATGTGGAAGGACCTGAACTCTAAACAACATATAGCAAAGATCTTCAAAACTGATCAATGTTTTTCTACCTCGAACAGGAAACAAGGTTCAACATATAAACAATAGCTGGGACTAAACCATACTAATCACCAAGTTTGAAGGGAATCTTGGCCCAATGAACACAGAGTTTCAACTCCACCATGTTGATGGTTAATGGTCATCTAATCGACATCTAGCAGTTCAATTTCACTCTCCAATCAGGACAAGTTCAGGTTCTAATGATAAACTTGGTATGACTGGTAATAAATGTATTATGGTACCTAACCTGAATGCATCTTCAAGCTCTTTATTCTTAGGATCCAGTTTCAAACCATCAAAAAAAGCATTTGCTGCATCATCAAGCCTCTGCGGCAAATACAGCAAAGATTGTAAAAATGATCTCTTTAAATACAAATTAAAGGTGAAAGAAAAATTAACCAACAAAGAAAAATGGACGAATACGTACATTCAACAGTTTGAGTGCAACGCCTGTCCTATAATACGCCTTTGGCCAGTCTGGTCTTTTCAACACGCATAGATTAGCATCTTCCAAAGCAAGATTTCCTTCATTTGCATACACATAACACATACTCCTGTTGGATAGCGCAGCTGCATCACCAGGTTTCCTTTTAAGGGCCTGAAACACAGATCACTTGAGCGATTAAAACATCATTGGGGAAATGAAAAAGTTAACATAAGAAGTTCTCCCCATAACCATTCCTTATCTTTCTTGTGTTGTTCGTCCCAATGCAGTCTCCAGTCAAATCGCCGAGAGGTTGTAAGCAAGACTCCAATGCATTCAGAATATTTTGATCCGTTTTTAGACTCGATTTGATTCACATGATTCCATCTGATTTTCTCTTTCAGATTAACAGGGAAAGTCAGCTGATTCCCGATATAAAAAAAGGGACAACAAGATAATGTCAAAATTGATTTTCTATCAATACGGTGCTTTGAATTATCTGGGCAGCTCTCTGCCTTTTTAGTGAACTCTCAATACATGAAAGTGCTCACCTGGCATCCACAGAAGAGGCAGTAGTGATTCTTGTCCCGCAGCTTAACAAATATCTCACGTAAATCCTGCATACACGAAGATGTTAACTGTCACTTCTTGCGGAAAAAAACTATTTAAAATATCACCAAGGATGTATCTTCTCAAGACAAAAACTTGCAGGGAGATGATACAGTCACAACTACAAGTTCCAAATTGCATTGATCTGATGCTTATATAGTACACTTATTTTGGTTTTGATCATGAATGATAATGTACACATTGTAAACCGACTAGCATAGAAAACAGAAAAGCATAAAGAGCAACCGTAAGTCTAAACTATGACACTGGACAAACTTCCAATAACTTAATGATGGACAAATTGGAAACCAAGTCGACTTCTGAATATTAGCTTTTTAAACATCAAGTAATGGTTTTCTTAGCTACTAAATTCAGAAACTACAAAAGCCAAATCTGCATTTCTTCAATCTATAGGAGCTAATTACGCACAAACTTGTTAATGCATTTTCTTAAAAACAATCAGTTCAAAATAGGCTTTGAAACTGAGTCACTATTGCTTAATGACATGAGGTCCTAACTTCAGGGCCGGTCCTGCAGTTTTTGTGGCCTCCTATTAGTTAACGAAATGATCATGTATACAAGCACTACAGAGAACCATAATATGTTGGGTATGACGCCAAAGTATGCCAAAGTATAAAGTAGAAAAGAGACCATGGAATTTCACTTGTGATATTATTACTCAATATGGAGTACCTGATCAACTTATGTATGACAGTAATCAAGTAGTAACTTAATGACATGAGGTCCCAAGAAATGTTACAAATGAGCAATATTAATCAAAGTTAGAATCAATGTAATACAAAAATTAAAAATTAAAACGCTCCTTTTACTTCAGTTAAACCAAAACAATACGGATTACAGAACTAAGCAAACACCAGCTTTTTTCTTTTACACTTTGCTTTCAAATCTAAAATTTAAGCTTACATCTTCAGGTTATATCTTAAGAAATTAGATCTCGGTAAGTGACTAAGATTTTTGAGAGGAAAAGTCATAATGCCATGATATTGTTGTTTGCTGCCGCTACGGTATAATATTTGCTTATCCGCCATGATTAAGGTCATAGATGAAGTCATGAAGAAGAAAGAAGAACCTGCTGTAATCTGCTTTTCTCTGGTTAGGGTGTGATTTCTTTTTAAAGGGATAGATGGCACAAATAAATTACACTACTGATACTTATAAATGGTTATACACTTAGTTTAGGGTTCATTTGTTGCCGTTGATTTCAGATATTTTTATTTCATCTAACGGGCTACCCATGTCTTTTTATTAGGGTTCACTCGTTAAGTGATTGGGGCATCTATTGAATGTATATTGGTCACATTGACTGAAATAAGTAGATGTTGACCAGTCAATAATTTATATTGACTGGATAAATAAAACTTGACCAACCAAAATGAAATGGTACGCATCAGAACGAATGAACTTGTTTTGTTTGCAAATATTGTTTGGTACGCTTGAATTAGTATAGCTCCACTTAGATCCCTGCACATTTCAACATTTTGAATTCACTATCTCAAACAAATGACACAAGGGATACAAGTCCAATGGAGTTGACAAAAACATACATTTGGGTTGGCTAAATTGGAAAACTGGATTGACAAAGCCACAAATGTTCAGATTTGGGCCGGCATTTGCCTATCTTCGGTATAACCACTATGCAGCCATTGATTGGCCGCTCGGAAGCCACCAACAAACCTGTTTGAGCTCATGGAGTGTATGATTCCTAAATCAGGGTCCATTGAGTTAATACTCCTAAAGTTGGTGAACGACAAGAATTGGAACCCATATCTATAATCATGTATCTATTCTGGTTTGATTTTAAACAGGAACTAAACAATCCTAAAAATAAATTGGAGAGGTGATGTTCAAAATAATTAAGAGGATGTCAATAACAAAATCAATTAAACTGAAATGAAGAAATTAGCTAGGGGTGTAAGAAATGAACTGACCTTAATAATCCTAACAATGGTCCCTTTATAATCAGGGAAAATCTGAAGAGCGGTGACAACATTAGCAGTATTGAAGAAGGTCTAAACATGAGCAGCAAGAAACATAAACAAACACATGACTGGAACTGGCGGTCTATGACTTGTTGTTTGATGCCTCATGCAGGGATTCGGGTTGAAGTTTAACCATCACTAGGCCAAATGTGGGATTTGGTGACGGTTGGAATTTTTTTACCATGACGGTTTTATAAAAAAGCGTCACAACAAGTTGCTGGTTAGATATAGCTAACGGTTCTCTGGGACAACCGTCACTATTTTTTGTTATAAGTCGTGGCGGTTGTGTGAACTGTCACAGTAACATCTTACTGTGGCGGTGATTCTAAAAACTGTCACAGTAGAACCGCTTTATGACATTTCTGAACCGTTACAGTAGCTCAACTAAACAATGACAGTTCGTTTATAAAATGTCACATTATCTAATATAATGACAGGTTGGTAGATAAATGTCACAATACCTCGTAATATACAGTGATGGTTTAACTCTCACAGTAACTCATAATATAATATATATATATATATATGTATGTATATGGCATTTTTTTATCTATCAAAGCCACATCAAATTGTGCAATCAGGTTTAACAATTATAGTTTAAATTTATCAATCATAATACATATAGTGGTAACATGATTCACTAGTTTAAGTTTGAAAAATTGGTGTGATACGGTACAAGCAGTTTCACAATATATATTCATTGGGGCAATAGACACGATGCGCACCTAACCCCTTGCAACGTTGCCCACTACACTAGTTAATTTCTTACCCATCGGGATTTGGATTCTAACTTTGGACCCAGTATTACTGTCAGATATGGTAATTTTCTATAAACCCGAGGAGCATGTACGAAAAAAGACGTATAACACTAGGTCAAATGTTGGATTTCAATAAAATAGGTTAATTTTTTTAACATTGAGTTTTAAGTGAAAGGTCATTTGAGTAAGAGAGAGTGAGGGGAGGGTCAAACACTTAATTCCCACTTTTTTTTAAGCATTTGTTTCTCATTCTCAAATCAATTCTTATCCGTTTCTCCCTATCTTCCTCCTCCACTCATCGGCACGTCTGTTCTTCTTTTAATGATATCTTAAGATCCAGTGGTTGGTTCATGTTGATATTTTTTTATGTGAAACTTCGTTGTATGGTTGAATTACCGTTAAAATTTCAGTAAGATCGAGTCACGTTTGCGACGTGAAAAATTGATAAACTGAGACTGAAATGTGCTGAATTAAAAATCCTAGACAGCCAACTGTTCATTGTGTTTTCTCAATATCCGTCTCTCTGATGAATATGGGATTTTAATATGATGTTTATAAAATTTCCATTAATTTTTGATCATTTTAGGTACCCCAAAGCATGGGACAATCGGAACTTAAATTCCTGGAAAATGGTTCATGTTACTGTTTTGATGTGTTGTTGTTGGAGCACTTACACTCTGATTCAGCCCTTGGAGTCTTCTAATAAGTTGTAGGTATACTTATCTAGTTTCCAAAGAGATATCAGTCGCTTATTTTCATCGAGTAACGAATCATGTAGGAATTTTTGAACACAGCTGGTCCGAATCTGAAGTAGAACGTTATATACCTTCTTTTAATGATATCTTGAGATCCAGTGGTTGGATCATGCTGAAATTGTTATATTTGAGACTTAGTCGTACGGTGGAAGTACCTTACAAATTTCAGTAAGATCGGGTCACGTTCGCTACGTGAAAATTTGATAAATAGAGACTGCAATGTGTTGAGTTAAAAATCCTGGAAAGCCAACTGTTTGTTGTGTTTTCTCAATATCCGTCTATCGGATGAATCTGGAATTAGTGTGAACTAAAGCTACTTCATGATCTGTATGAATTTTCAAAATTACTTCATGACCTATGCGGCTAGTCGAAATCCAAACCGGAAGCACAAAGAGAAAGCACACAAACACAAAGAGAAAGTACAAAGAAACACACCAATTATCGAATTCATTTTTCATTTTCCCGATTCATTCTTATACTTTTTTTGGATTTTCTTATATGAGAATGTCGATAACAATGTCCTAATTTTATTAATATTTTTTTTGGATTTTTTTTTCATGTCCAAGGTTGATAATAAACCGAATACATGAGGTCGTAGTATCACAAAGACAAACATAAATGCTCTCAATCCGTATGACTATAACAAATACAATCTCAACCGTCAGATTGTTTTATCAATCCGTATGAGTGGAAATCCGGTCCGTCCAATTTTTCATTTCATGTTTTTTTTTTGTACGATCTTGTCATTTTTTTTTGTTCTTTAATGTTTCTAATTCAATGTTTCCATCACTGTAGCACGACTTTCAGATAAATTTTTTTTTTTTTAGCAAAAGTAGTCAAACACTTTATCAACAGAATGCGTGATTTAAGATGGTTCCATTTCCATATGCACTTTATCAATTTAATAATGGTTTTTTTGGTTGTATTTTATAACTTAATGATGGTTGTTCTTTTTTATATTAATGATGGTTGTATTTTAGTCTGAAGATCCGAAATTGAAAGATGAAAGCTTCAGAAGGTGTTAATGGAGAATTCACTGAGTCATCACCGAATCATCACCGAATTGTCAACCAGTCTTAAGTAAGGTGAGTGAGTTGGCTGCAACAATAAACCGAGCTAATTCGATTTAATGAATTTTTTTTTGTAATTTGATTTGATGATGTTTAATGATTTTTTTTTTTTTTGTATGAAGTTGATGAATAAGTCGATCTAATTCGATTGATTCAATGGATTTTTGGTTTAACTCTGAACTATGAATTTGTTTGGTTAATGTTGTTTGATCGAAATTTATGATCAATTTATCAAATTATCTCAATTGTACTTCGAATTTCATGGAATTGTGATTTCCAGAAAACCAATTTCAGTTTTTCTGGACAAACATTGTGACGGACAGGATGCATTTTTTCATGGTTTGTAATTGTAAGACAGATTTTTTATACTCTCGATCGATTTAACATTATCGAGGGCATTATCGATGTAATTGTAAGACAGATTTTTTCATGCATTTTTGTGTAGATTTGATTTCTGGCATTATCGAGGGCATCCTTGACTGGAAATTATTTACGAGAAGAATCCATGGGAAACCAAAGCAACATATCTAGCACTTAACGGACGGAGATCAACGTATGAACTTCTACTAGTAAATTATAGTTGATTCCCCATCAATTCATACTTACACAGGAGTGAAAGCTTGGGTAGATTCCCCATCGATCAATTGATGGATATTGGAGTGATTGATTGTAAATTATAGTTGATTTTTGTGATGATTTCAGATCAATTTCAATTAAAGGGATTGTAAATTTTAGTTTCAATGAAATGTAAATTACGATTGCGAATGAATATAAAAGTTTTATGATGTAAGAATTCTTGGAGAATGCATTAATGTATATGTTTACCTTTTATCATAACAATTCACTGGATCAAGTATAAAGAATTATGAAAAATCCTTTAATCTACACTTTACGGTAACAGTTTACCTCAAAATTGACGGTTATAAAAGAAAACCGTCGGAAATATAATTTACGCCGACGCTTTTCAACATTATAATGACGGTTTGTCAGGAAAACAGTCACCATAACATCGTTAAGGTGGCATTTTCAATAAAAAACCGTCGTGGATGTCTGTTAAAATGACGGTTTAATATACTTCATGACAGTTTTGAAGGCTAATTGGTGACAGTTATGTGACAGTTCATAAGCGTCAGTATAAGATAACCTCTACGGTGACATCGACATTGGTGACACTTTCAAATTTCACCTGAACTGTCATGGAATCGATACAGTGACAGTTTTGAAATGTCACCTATGTTGATTTTTGGCCTAGTGCATATGTTGAGTCATTGGAAATGCATGACTAATGTTTGTGCATTTGATAAGTAATTAGTAATTTTACTCATAATGACTTTTTACTTAATTTTCTACATTTAATTTAAACCAAAACAATACAGATTACAGAACTAAACAACACCATATAACTTTTCAATTTTCTTTAGATGTAAAATTTAGGCTTAATTACATCTTCAGGTCCTCCTTTGAACTGTTGATATGATTCGCATCTTTTTAACTTGTGATAACTCTTACTAATCAAAGGCTTACATTAGAAGCAAAGACTTTTCCTCCTTTAAACTATTGATCTGATTTACATCTCAACTCTCTAAGGCTATAAAAAAATTAAATATTTTTGAGAGGAAATATCATAATGCCACTATCTTCCATGATGTTGTTGTTACTGTGATGTATTTGATTTTCCAAGATAATGATAAGGGTTATTTGAAGATGAAGAAGTTTAGGGTTTGCTTCCTTTCTCAAAGGGATGATGGAGGCACAAAGACTACTTGTTCTTATAAAAGGTTACCGATTAGGGTTCAATTGTTATCGTTGATTTCAAATCTTTTTTGTATCATCTAACGGCTCATCCATGTAATGTAGTATACCAGGGCTTAACTCGTGCCATGCAGGCATAGGCATACAGACCTAGATGAAAATATTATATTAGATAAGAAAATAAGGTACAAGAGAAGTACTACCTAAGGCGGAATATATGGAAAAACAATACTTAAATTTCTTCATTTAAACCAAAACAATACAGATTAAGTTTACAATCGATGTAATATAAATAATTAAAAAGACTTATACTTGAGTTTCTTAATTTTAATATAAACCAAAACAAAACAGATTACATAACTAAGCAACCCAAATATATTTTTACTAATCTAACAAATTGCATTGGAAGCGACATTCCAATACCAGATGATGCTAATGAGAATAAAGGTCTCTCTAATTCTCAAGTAACACGACCCAGGATGAATTCAATAACTAAAATCTAACAGAAGATTAAAGATTCTTGAGAGGAAATATCATAATGCCAAGAAGAAGATTAAAGATCATAATGGCATATGACTACATGAGGCTCAACTAGAAAACTTATTTTTCTAAATCTTGGCTCCAACAATCTCTCAAGAAATGTTCCAAATTAAACGAGCAATACTTAATCAAAGTTGAGATCAATTTGATACAAAAAATCAAAATCGAAAACATTTTTTTGTTTACTAAACCAAAATAATACAGAACTACGCAAACACCAGCTTTTCTCTTTTACTCTTTGCTTTCAGATCTAAAATTTAAGCTTACACCTTGAGGTCCTTCTTTGAGAATATGTTACTAAACCAAAATAAGTGACTAAGATTTTTGAGAGGAAAAGTCATAATGCCATGATACTGTTGTTTGCTGCTGCTACGGTGTAGTATTTTCTTAGCCGCCACGATTAAGGTCATAGATAAAGTCATGAAGAAGAAAGAAGAACCTGTTGTAATATGCTTTTCTCTAGTTAGGGTTTGATTTCTTTCTTATAAAGAGATGGATGGAGGCACCAATAAATTACACTATTGATGCTTATAAATGGTTACACTTAGTTTAGGTTTCATTCGTTATCGTTGATTTCAGATCTTTTTTATTTCATCTAATGGACTACCCATGTCCTTTTATTAGGGTTCACTCGCTTGAGTGATTGGGGCATCTGTATATTGGTCACATTGACTCAAATAAGTAGATGTTGACCAGTCAATATTTATATTGACTGGATGAACAAAACTTGACCAACAAAAATGAAATGGTACGTTTGTTTACAAATTAGAAGGAACGAATTTGGCATATTTCAACATCTTGAATTCATTATCTCAAACAAATTACACAAGGGATACAAGTCCAATGGAGTTGACAAAAACATAAATTTGGGATGGCCGAATTTGATTATCGCCGGTATTACCATTGTGCATCCATTGGGTGGCTGCTCGGAGGCCACCGACAAACCTGTTTGAGATCTCATGCACTAGTGGAAAATTAAAAAAAAAAGTCTGCCAGAAAAAGCCTTACAGTCACTAAAAAGGACTGCTTTTGGGAGCCATAAATTGGTAGACTTATTTCCCAAAACGACTGCTTCAGGGAGCACTTTAATCTTTTCAGAAACGGCTGCCTTGAGTAGTCATGCTATTACAGCTGATTGCGGAAGACGTTTATATTGAACTTATTTTTATAAAAAAAATATGAAAGTGATTCAGCTGTATCAAAAGCTGATTCAGCTGAATCTAAATATAGAAGCTGATTCAGTTGAATCTAAATATAGAAGCTGATTCACAATTTAATTAAGAATTACTTCAAAACTGTATTAATCAAAAAACTTACATGGATAATGACTTTAAAACTGAACTTGTATCAAAAAGTGCTACCAGTTTACAATTTTAAATTTATTAGCAATTTGATCCTCAATTTCAATTTCAAAATTCTTAAATTTCTATTTCTATTACAAGTTTTAACTACCAAAAACTTCAAAACTCAGTTGAAGGAAGGACTTCACCATCTCTGCTTTCATTTACTAAAGACACAGGGGAAAAAGGATCAACGTTGAAAGCTACCTTCAATTGCAAGCAGGAACCGAAAACAGGTTGCAAGGACGATGATAGCTTGTCAGAAAGGTGAGACAACCCTCTATAATTTCTTAGAAGACTTCAAGGACCAATTACGAATCTAGAAGGCCAGAAATCATCTGACAAAACTCCTTCAGGTGCTGCCATTCAGAAATTCAGCTCTGACATGCTGTTTACTCTAGGACATAATTCACAAATAACAAGTCTAAACATCATTCCCTTTTAATAGGTTAAAGAGCGAAATAAGGAGAGTATTTTTGGTGAATAAACCCCTGGCTAAATCCCCACCAATATGCTCCGAAACTGGCCTCTAAAAGGGCACTCCATGTAGTCATATTAGAATTCTTTAAGACATTCTTTCATTAGACTAATTACCAATATGATCATAAAACTGAAATTACAAAATCAATTATGTGTGGATATGGTTTATCTGAGCACATCAATTAGGAAAATCCAAATGGTATCATACAATATTGAAGCATTCAATCAAATACGTCTATACAAGGCATAATCCAAAACGATAGAATATAGTTGGACAAACTCTAAAAACAACAAAACATTTATGAAATTACCCAACTATTTTAAGAAAAATTTCAATAGAGCATTCTCTAACAATATAACAACAAGCAATTTCAGGGCATGTGTCTTAGATTTAAAAAGGTGAGGACTAAACCAATCGCAAAGTCCTAAATAATATGCTTGAATACAACATATTAGGCTAAAAGGTTAAGCACCAACTTTAAATCGGCATATTTAAAGTTCCAACTGGTCAACCTTTACAATCAGGATGAACATAAGTACGAATCAAATGGTCATCTTTTTCAAATCACATTTAATTGAACGAATCAAAAGATGCCTAACATTAACAATTACACATCAAATCAGAAAAAAAAAAGTGATTAGATGTTATACCTGTACACCCAACTGAATCTGAAAGTCTTCTTCATCAAAAAACAATTTTTTTTATTAAAACCCTTATATCAAAGAAACAGAAAAATCTATTTCATGAAACCCAACTTTACCTGATGAAGTTTAATTTGGAAAAGAGAATCGTTGAAGAAGAACCCCAACTGCAAAAAGGTGTTCTACATCAATAAAGCATATTTTTTTAAAAACCCAAACATCTATGAAATTGAAACAAAAAAATTAATTGGTAACGGGAATCGATTGATAAAAATAAGTTAAAACCCAAAAAATTAGTAAAATCATAAATTTAATTGATGTAGTTGGGGTTTCAGATCTACAATTAACTTGAAGAATCAGAAGAAGGAGAGAAACATGTAGAGAGAAAACATCAATATTTAACTCATGCAGTTGGGGTTTCAGATCTATAATATGAAGGAATTTTCGGAGGAGATGAAGAATATGAAGAACAGGGGGGTTTGAATGAGAATTTCTCCTGTTGATTTTTCCAGTTTGACCAACATTTTTGAAGGGGGGTTTCGATTTCTAGATTCATGGAGGAGATGAAGATGCAGAAAGAGTTGCAGACAACAAACTTGAGGTTTGTCGGTAAGGATAAATAAAAGAAAAGAGAGTGAGATGGGATCGCACTAAGAGAGAAGTGATAGGGAGAGGCAAGTTTGTTTCTAGAAGGAACTATGAAAACTAGTTTCCACGGAAGACATAATTGAAGTGGGACCATAGAAACATGTTTCTCCGGCAGTACTAATATAAATCCACGTGGAAGATTATATATATTTACCAAACTGCCCATTTACATTAAGGCTGCTATGGGAACTCGGTTTGCTTTTGTTATAAGAAGGACTGTTTTTGGGAGACTAACATATAAATAAAGCCAAGGGTAGTCTTATTTATAAATCCTAATCATACTTAAAAAACTCATTTTCCACTAGTGATGGAGTGTATGATTCCTAAATCAGGGTCTATTGAGTTAATACTCCTAAAGTTGGTGAATGACGAACCAAAATCTAGTCTATAAACAGGAACTAAACAATCCTAAAAATAAAGTCTATATGTGTTTCCAAATAAATTGGAGAGGTGATGTTCAAAGTAATCAAGAGGATATGAAAATTTTGGGTGTGAAAAATTTGCTCTTTGGAGGACCATCGTCGCAGAAAAGTATGGTGAAGATTCCTTTGGTTGGGTCACAAAGCCCACCAAAATGCGTTATGGTTGTGGCATATGGAAAGGAGTTTTTAAGTTTGTTGATCTATTTATTTCCAATTGTAAGATGCAGGTAGGAGACAGAAGCCTAATTAGCTTCTGGGGTGATAGATGGATCTCGGATAAACCTTTAAAACTATTATATCCAGCAAGTTATGCCATTTCAGGTTGTAAGGGAGCTACTGTGGATGAGGTAAGAACTTTCGAAAACGATATCATTAGTTGGAATTTGAGTATTGATAGAAGAGTGTATGATGGAGTTATCACTGAACTAACCTCATTACTTGACTTACTTGATAATTTTGATTCCTGCAACATTTTGGATATTGATAAGATGATTTGGTTGGGGGAAAATCTAATGGGAACTTCTCGGTGAAGTCTTGTTATCAGTTGCTCCTAAAGACATCTCCTAGTCCTTTGAGATTTATTCCTAAAAGCAGGGTTTGGTCGAATCAGAGGCCGACGAAAGTTAGTTTTTTTCTATGGGTTGCAGGCTATGCAAAGATTTCTACCCAAGACATGATGGTTAGGAGAGGATGGAAAAAGGATTGGGTTAATCATTTTTATCTTTGTGTTCAAGATGGAGAGTCGTCTAACCATATCCTCGTGCATTGTAAGGTGGCTTTGACTGTTTGGTGTTTCTTTCTCAATGAATTATCTTTGAAATGGGTTATTCCTCCGGATTTATTAACTCTTATTAGCTCATGGCCTGTTAAAGCTAATTCGTTAAGGAAGAATTTAGTGTTACGTTGCCTTCCTGCTATAATCTCTTGGTGTCTCTGGAAAGAGAGAAATTGTAGAGCTTTTGAAGATACTAGTAAGGATGTGAATGGTATCATTGACGCGGTGAAGTTCATGGTCGCTTACTGGTTACATAATAGAGGTGTGTTTCAGGGTATATCTTTAAATCAATTTGCGATCAGTTGGAAGGAAGTGTTATTCCAACCTCCTTGATTTTGTCCAGTTTAGAAGTTCGCAGTGTGTGGTTAGGTGGTGTTGTTGTTTTTGCTCTTCGTTTTAGGGGCAGTGGGTTTGGTTCATTTGTTTCTTTAGGCTTTGTTGGGTGTTTTGCAGCGATTTGTTTCCTTATGTGTCTTTTGGTCGGTCTTTGTTAGAGTCCATATTTCATGTACTTTATTCTTCTAATCTATAAAAATTTAATTTACCGTTCAAAAAAAAAAAAAAAGGATATCAATAACAAAATCAATTAAACTAAAATGAAGAAATTAGGGGTGCTAAGAAATGAACTGACCTAGCCTTAATAACCCCAACAATGGTTCCTTTATAATTTGGAAAAATTAGCAGTATTGAAGAAGGTCTGAGCATGAGAAACAACAAACATAAACAAACACATGACTGGGAAATTACTTGTTGTTTGATGCCTAAATGGAATTGAGGAAATACTTAAATCAAAGTTAGTAATTTTACAATCGATCTAATATACAAAAATCAAAATTAAAAACACTTTCATTTAATTTTCTTCATTTAAACCAAAATAATACATCTTCATTACATCAAAAATTAAAATGGATTACAGAACTAAACAACGTCAGATTAATTCTTTTATTTAGATCTAAAATTTATGCTTAATTACATCTTCAGGTCCTCTGAAGAGTTGATCTGATTCACATCTTTTCAACTGGTTATAATTCTTACTAATCAAACACCTATATCGGAAGCAAATGCTTTTCCTTCTTTGAATTGTTGATCTTATTCACATTTAACTCACACAAGAGCTGAAGGCCTCTAATAGAAAATTAAAGATCTTTGAGAGGAAATATCATAATTCCAAGAAGATGTTTCGCTGTTGATTGCGTTATTGAACAACCATCTTCCATGATGATGTTGTTGTTGCCGCCGCAATGTATTTGCTTTGCCATGATAATGATAACAATAAGGGTTATAGAAGATGAAGAAGTTAGGGGAAGCTTTTGCTGTTTATTACTTTTATGGATAATTGGATCTGGTTAGGGTTTGGGTTTGTTTCCTTTATCAAAGGGAACAAATACTACTTCCAAGGGTTACCGATTAGGGTTCAGTTGATTTCAAATCTTTTTATATCATCTATCGGCTCATCCGTGTAATGTAGAATAGCATGGCTTAACTCGTGCCATGTCGGCACGAGCATACAGACTTCAGACTTCCTGGTATTGTCTCCCTAGACTCATTTCTGGCCGAAAATCTATTTTAAGAGTGTACATAATTTGTAGCAAAGTAATCTTCCATTATGCACAAGTAACATCGGAACATATTATGAACAATGCTGTTTTCTAAGTTTCCGAAAATTAAGTTTCATGAAAAAACCAAGGACTTAATTTGAGTTGGCCGATGCATATAAGTAATATTTTCATGTCGATGCGGCAACTTTGTAGCTATTGCATACCTAAAACAGCTAACGTTTTTTTTTTTATCGATAAAGATGAATATAATAAAGATATATATATTCATCTTTTCTTAATGTAGTCCACGCTTTTATTATTAGTAACCCATGAGACTTATAAAGGGTTTGCTAGTTATCGTTGAATTTAAATCTTTTCTCTTCATCTAACGGCTCATATACGTAACGAATAATACTGGTGATTAACTGGTGCCATCGCGGCACGAATCTGGACTCATTTCTGGTCCGAAATATTTGTGCAATTAAGTTTAAAAGGGACTGCAGGCCCCCTATAAAACCGCTTTTGGAACTACTCCTTCACATTATATATATAGTTTCAGGAGAAAATACTCTGCTGTGGTTAAAAGTTGTATCAAGCTCGAATTCTAGAGCTTCTGGCCCCACCTATAATATTTAGACCAATAGGAATCCTCGGTTTTTTCCCACCACCAATTTTTTTTTTTTTTGTATTCCCGGGTTTTCTTCTCCTCTTTTATTAACGAAAAAAGATATAAGACCTTATTTCCAAACCCTATTTTCCTCTTTCTCCTCCTCTTTTTTCCTCGATCATTAGTAATCTATTTTGTATTATTTAATTTTGCAAAGGTAATTATATATATAGTTTCAGGAAAAAATACTCTGCTGTGGTTAAAAGTTGTATCAAACTCGAATTCTAGAGCTTCTGGCCCCACCTATAATATTTAGACCAATAGGAATCCTCGGTTTTTTCCCACCAATTTTTTTTTTTTTTTGTATTCTCCGGTTTTCTTCTCCTCTTTTATTAACGAAAAAATATATAAGACCTTATTTCCAAACCTTATTTTCCTCTTTCTCCTCCTCTTTTTTCCTCGATCATTAGTAATCTATTTTGTATTATTTAATTTTGCAAAGGTAAATGTTTTTTCAGTATTGTTGTGTACAAAGGTGGAGCTTCCTTTACGGTTAGTTCTTTTTCAGTTTCTTTTAGTTAGGGTTTGTAAAAAATATCCTATCGGTTTCTTTTGATTATTTTTCTTACTTTAGATCATCAATACGATAATCCTACAATTTGAAGACTTCATATGTTTTCTTTTTATTAGTGTAGGGTCCTGCCAGATTATCTCTGACGTGACCGATCTTATTATGCTCTTATACACAAATATATCAATCTATGTTTCGGTAAAATCGTGGATAGAAACCTTGGTAAATAAAAATAATTAATCAATTTTAGATTCCTTTATGGTCTGAGTTTATTTTTATTTTTGATGTTATTCAATATAGTTTGAGATTTCAATTTTATTTTTGATGTTATTGGGTACTGGCTTATTCTGTTCACTGGATAAACCTTATAAACTATATGGCCCTTTAATTAATTCTTGATGCAGGCATATGCTGCATGTCCATGTTTATGGGTTTAGTGAAGGAAGTAAAAGAATCACACATTACGACAATATTCGTCTACCAATTGGCAGTCAGTTGACACAACATGTTACAACCAGAATGGTCTAAAGCTTAATATAATTTCTATGACCATACGTTTTTGTTAACTTTAGCCATATCTGCATCCAAAGCCTCATGTTACAACAAGAATGGTCCAAAGCTTAATATAATTTCCGTGACAATACGTTTTTTTTTTTAACTTTAGCTATATCTGCATCCTGTATGAAAGGAAGTTTAGACAAAGAGTATGTAAGTGAAAAAAAATTAACCTGCCGCACCAGTGAATGAATTAAGTATAGAGGATTCCAATTTTTAATTGTAAGAAAGATGATTCTTACATCTGCCCATTAAATCGAACAATTACCTATTACAAATACTTGATTAGTATTTTGGTGCAATCCATTTAGCATGTACAGTGGAACTAAAACTCTCCACCTCTTTTTTTTTTTTTTTTGAGAGAGAGAAATCATCAAATTTCGGAATAAATACCAAGAATTTAATTTATGTCGTTGTTGGTTGCTTATTTTGATGTTGTATTCTTAGAACAATTTCCTCTCAGTTGGCAATGGATAAGATGGAATCTGGTATCACATTGGTGCTTTCTCTACACCTTAAGGAAAAGAATGCACAAGTTTAACCCAGTTGGGTTGGTGTTTGCACCTTTCTTTAAAGCACATGCGGTTAGATGTATACGCACTAACCCAATATCGGTTACAAAAAAATCTAGAACAATCAATTATCTTTTTGTTGTGATTATGTAAGTTGAAATTATGAAATTTTACTCATGCTTTAAAAAAAAAATGAAATTTTACTCTATTAATCTGTTCTTTAATATTTTTTATTTATAGGAGTAATTTCATTTTTTGGGTTGTCGCACTTACATATGACTTTGATTTCTTGCTCATACTAATGTTTCTTCTTTTTTAATTGATTTGATATCCATCCTCAAGGGATAATGGGTAACAATGTGCTGCATAGCGTTTAATAATATTCACATTTGTATGGAATTACTGTTACATTATTACTCTTCTTAAACTTTTTTTTAATGTTTCCCTGTTCTTTTATTTTTTTTCTTTGAAAGTATTGGGAACACTAGAAATAACAATTTATAGTTGTTTCAAAAAAATAAAATAAAATAAATAATTTTTTTTTATAGTAATCTGGACTAATGGAGTTCATCTCAGCTGGAATTGCAGGAAATGATGGGAAGGAGAACACAGACATAAGCAATAGTAGAACTGGATCCTTGAGTTCTTGCCAGAATAGGACAGCATGGCCACTACTCATACTAATACGAAAGGCTTTGGTATTGTATGTTCATGATAATATTTTCATTTTAGCAGTACTATTTGTGATTAGCCATGGATGGGTTAGAATTGGGTGTCCAAATAATGTTAATCTAGATTACAAGTTGGGTGTACTGATGGTACACTGGAATGGGCGAAGTGGGAAGATCATAAGGAGGTCAAATGGGGAAGATCACTTGGAGTCCACTTAGAAAATGCTAAAATATGTGTAAACATTCTCTACAGGCTGTAATAGATTTTTTCTTTTTTTGTGAATTGACACTATAATACATTAGCTGCACCATTATATCAAATTGTTCGGGTGGTTACGGTATAATGAACCAAATAGACTTACATACCAGTTGTCTGGACGTCATGGAAGATAGAAATTATACTTCTTTTGATGCAGTAATGCTACGATGACAAGGAGAATCTACCCGGGATTCTTTCGTGTATCACACAAATTTGGAAGCCCCGGGGACCCACCGCCAGGAATTAAATGGGGTCGGTTTTTATGTGAGACACTGGAGAATCCCCGGTTGATTCTCCCAGTCAACAAAGCATTACTACTTTATTTTTCCTGACTTAGTTATTTTTAATTTTATTAATTTTCCAATTTTGGGTTATGTTGTTTTCAAATCACTGGCTCTTAAGTATACTTATCTCTACCAAATATCTAGGCACGTGCAACGCACGGGCACAACACCTAGTATTCCTTAAGAGAGCTGAATATCTAGAAATCCAAATATCCAATTAAGCAAAATCCACGAACGATAGGAATGGGCAGCTAAACTACAGGGTTTAAGAAAACGGAAAGAAGGTTTGCAAGTTCAGTAAATGGAAGCTGCAGGTGCCCTGACCGCAGTTTTTTCTTTCTTTAGTCTGCATGCAAAAATTGGCAGGTGTTAACGTCGAAGAAACTAGCTAGCTGGTGATGCACTCAACATAACCACGGTAGGAAGTTCTACAAGAAATGGGTGCATAATGATCAATGCCAAAAAGAGAGGAGGCCTTACCATTGACCATTTTGAATCTAACCTCAAAGAGTCAGAAAAAACATAAAAATTTTGAAAGGAGAAATCATATATACTAACATCTTCCTGCCGGTGATGATGTTATTGAACGACTATCACCACTTACTTTTGACATGATTTCATATTGAGTGAACTATTGTTTGTTGTTTGTTTTTTATATGGAGGGAGGCACATTTTGGATGCCTAGTAGAGAAAAATATGTTGCTTCTTTGGCAATCATAATGGCCAAGACTTCAAACAAAAACACCCCAGGCCCCTAATGATTAAGTAGTAACTAGAACCAGCAGGGACGGGCCTATAACTACCTGAGGTTCAAGTTGAAAACTTATTTTTCTAAATTTTGGAAAATCTCTCAAGAAATGTTCCAAATGAGCAAATACTTAATCAAAGTTACAATCAATCTAATACAAAAAATCAAAATAAAAAAACACTGCTTTTTTACTTCCCTTAAACCAAAATAATACAGATCACAAAACTAAGCAAACACCACTTTTCTCTTTTACACTTTGCTTTCAGATTTAAATTTAAGCTTACATCTTCAGGTCCTTTGAACTGTTGATCGACTACATCGGAAGAAAACGACTAAGCAACAGATAATACAATACTGAGAAATATGTTAATTCTGAAGGAAAGCATAAACAAAAATCTTAAGAAATTAGATCTCGATAAGTGATTAAGATTTCTGAGAGGAAAAGTCATAATGCCATGATATTGTTGTTTGCTGCTGCTGCGGCGAAGTATTTGCTTAGCCGTCATGATTAAGGGATCATAGATAAAGAAGAAGAAGATGAAGAAGAAGAAGAAGAAGAAGAAGGAAGAAGTTGCTATAATTTGCTTTTCTCTGGTTAGGTATGATTTCTTTCTAAAGGGATGGATGGAAGCACAAATAAATTACACTACTGATGCTTATAAATGGTTACACTTAGTTTAGGGTTCATTTGTTGTCGTTGATTTCAGAACTTTTTTTGTCATCTATCGGCCTACCACAAATGTCTTTTTATTAGGGTTCACTCGCTAAGTGATTAGGGCATCCATTAAATGTATATTGGTCACACTAACTCAAATAATTTATATTGACTGGATAAATAAAACTGTTTTAACAAAATCTTACAAAGTTAAAAATTACATACTAGGCAAGCGAGCGACAAGCTGTGCCGCTAGCCCTTTTTGAATAGCAAAACCTATCCTATTAAAAATAAAATCTCGTGAGCCAGGGGTCATTACATTGCTGCGCATGACTTTCTGGACCCTCTTGAGTAGTCCAAGTGCTTCTGAAGCCAAATAGCCAAAAGTATCAAAAGCAAAGGGGACGAAAGCATGCCCATTGTCAACACATGCTTTCTCATGCTTCGATATCTTACCTGAGGCATCCTTTAGCGCTGCTCGCCCGACTGTAAAGGTACCATGTCCAATGCCTACCAAAGGAGATACCCCGGTGAGGTCAACACATGTGTGTTTCCCATTAGCCCATCCAAAAATAAGAACATCAGCTGGTCTTAGTGTCGATCTCCCTTCAAGTGGGTCTGTCAGGAAATGCACAGGTGCTTCTTTCTTTGACGAAATGCCATACCTCCACAGTACATCATACAAGATATCCCTCACATGATCATGTCTATATTTATAACCAGGGTATACTTTACAATGAACTGCATGTTCACCATATGAATCCAAGCAACCTGTGATGCAAGCAGGGCAGCGAGAGTCAGAGGGATAAAGCGGGATCATTAACCTGTATTTGAGGATAGACCGGTACTCCAAAGGAGACATCTTCTGCCCCAGCCCCTCAATCGGAATAAAACTTGACCAACCAAAATGTTTTTTTTTTTTTTTTTTTATCGGTAAAGAATTTTTGGTGCTAGCGAGTTTCGAACTCAGGTCACTGGTATCATCACCCAGTGACTTTACCACTGTACTACAGTGGCACCGGCCCAACCAAAATGTTATTGAAAGGGAAATGGTAAGATTGTTTACAAACTCGCAGAAATGACACTTGGTTTGTCTACAAATATTTTTTGGTACGCTTGAATTAATATTGCTCCACTTAGACCAACAAATCCCTGCATATTTCAACATCTTGAATTCATTGATTATCTCAAACAAATTACGCAAGGGATACAAGTCCAATGGAGTTGACAAAAACATTTTTGGGATGGCCAAATTGGCAAACTGGATACGCAAAGAAGCAAATTTTTTTATCGTCGATATAACCATTGATTGGTCGCTCGGACATTACTAAGCCACCAACAAACCTGTTTGAGCTCATGAAGTGTATGATTCCTAAATCAGGGTCCATTCCATTGAGTTAATATTCCTAAAGTTGGTGAATGACAAGAATTGGAACCAAAATCTAGTCTATAATCATGTATCTATTCTGTTTGACTTTAACCAGGAACAAAACAATCCTAAAAAAAGCCTAGATCTATTTCCTAATAAATTGGGAAGGTGATGTTCAAACTAATTAAGAGGATATCAATAACAAAATCAATTAAAATTTATTAATAAAATTTAGGGTGCTAAGAAATGAAATCACCTTAATAATCCCAACAATGGTTCCTTTATAATCAGGGAAAATTAGCATTATTGAAGAAGGTCTGAGCATGAGCAGCAAGAAACATAAACAAATACATGAGTGGGAAATGACTTGTTGTTTAATGGCTAAATGGAATTAAGGAATACTTAAATCAAAGTTGGTAATTTTACAATCGATCTAATATGAAAAAATCATAATCAAAAAGAGTTTGACTTAATTTTCTTCATTTTAATTTAAACCAAAATAATACAGATTATAGAACTAAGCAACGCAAGCGTTTCTCTTTACTTGACATCTAAAATTTAGGTTTAATTACACCTTCAGGTCATCCTTTGAACTGTTGATCTGATTCATAATATAAGCCCATTGCCTAAAGCTTCCACTGAGCCAACTAGATAGACAGTCATATTGTGACTGATCTCAAATATTCACTTGTACGCATAAGTGCCTCTTAGGTACATAAAGTTACCATCAGAAGAACGAGGTATATCCCACTCAATTCTCCACTACAATTTAAGTATAAAACATTGATATGGATCACAAAACATGATGTTTGTCTTCCATGGGGTCCGAAAGTTGTTTTGGTACATCGAGCTACTGGTGAACTTGCCAGACTTGGTAAGCGCCCATCTATATAAGAGTGTCATGTCTAAGATGGATTGACTTAATCATCATGCTAGTTTTTCCATCGAAAAGAATCAATAAGAAGTGATTTCCTCTCCCTTGGAATTTGCAATAAGAATCATGATGGACTTAAACATTTTGTACATGAAATTGAGCAACACTATATATCAAAGTTAGTAAATTCACAATCGATCTAAAATCAAAAACACACTTTTACTTCATTTAAACCCAAACAATAATACAGAAGAACTAAGCAACGCCATCTAAAATTTAAGGTTAATTACATCTTCGGATCCTCCTTCTGAACTGCTGATGTGATTCAGATCTTTTTAATTGATAAAAATTAAAAACATATTTCTTACTAATCCAATCCAACAAACTATATCAGAAGCAATACTTCACTATCGGATGATGCGAAAGGAGTCCAGAAACCACCACGAGACAAATAGGACTTCGAATAGCTAGAATTTAACAGAAGATTAAAGATTCTTGAGAGGAAAAATCATTATGCCAAGAAGAAGATGTTTTGTTGTTGATTGACGTTATTGAGCAACTATCTGCCATGATGTAGCGATGTACTTTCCTTGCCATGAAAATAATCATAGATGAAGAAGTCGGAAGGAGGAGGAGCTGTTGTTATTTGCTTTTCTGGTTTTTTGTTAGGGTTTGCTTTCTTTATGAATCTGAAGGATGGAGGCACATATACTACTGCTTATATAGAGTTACAGATGCTCCCTTATAGTTTAGGGTTCACTTGCTATCGTTGATTTCTACTCTTTTTACTTCTTCTAACGGCTCATCCATGAATGCTAAGTCTTAGCTCGTGACATGTCGTAACGGGCTTAGACTCGTTCCTGGCCCGAAATGTTTGCACAGTTTTAGCTTGAATTTGTTTTAAATGATCTGCAGGTGGCTGTCAAGAATTCCTCCACATATTCCTTAGGTCAAGCACCATGGTGCGCCATTTTTCTTAGCTATAGCTATATTATGCCAAGCAAAAAAAAAGGGAGAAAACTATCCGCATTGCTAAGATGATACCGACCTTACAATTAACGCACAACAAGGTGATCAAGACGATGCAAAGAGAAAGAATATTGATTTTTGGTATTATTTCTTTGGGGTATCTAATTGGATTTTGGTGTTTTTTTTTAAAATTTTTTTTTTTTTGAGAAAAGATATACGGTGGCTTCCAGATTGGATATTTCTTGATTTAAGCCTAGTTTGGTATTGGTGGGAGTTTTACAAAAGTGTATTTTTGTTGTGTTGTGCTGTGTGTTGCTGTGCTTTAAAAATAATATACTCGGACATTTGGTAACCTATAATATGTTAAGTGTTTGGTAAATTTATCATGGTGAAGTGCTTATGATGTGGCTAATGGCGATAATAGACATGGTTTAAAAATTCTTTTTAAATTACATCTATTAATAATAAAAAGATTTATTTTGAATATTATTTAAATTTAAATAAAGATAAAAATAATAATAACTCTCCTTCATATTTTAATCATTTAATATTTTAAGTTTTAATTTTTACCTTTAAATACTTTTTTTATTTTTTATTTTTTTTAAAGATGCCACCAGGGGCTTTTATTGAAACCAAAGAGTACAAGTTACATAGGAACAGGGGGGAGTCGGGCTACAATCTGGGCGCCAACACCCTTCTGTATAGCTAAGCCTATTCTATGAAAAAGTAAACCACCCACTTTGTTATTTGCGTCATAGTTGACTAAACAATTCTTCAATCTCTTCAACATGGCACTGAAATCTTCTCCAATTTTTCCTAAGGTTGTAAAGGCTAAGACGCAAAAGTTGTAGCCATAGATCCTGCATGTGTCCAAGTACTTGTTTCGTTTTCGAGCGATAGCTGCAGAAATGGCTTGACCTGAAGTGATGCTGCGAATCCCTCCCCCTGAGAAAGGGGAAACGCCAGTGACGTCGAAACAAGTGTCTTTACCGTTCTCCCAATTGCATATGAGATTATCTGCAGGTTTAAGGGAAACATCATTGTCTGACGAGAAACCCAGGGATGCTTCTTTCCTTGCCGCAACGCCATCCCTATAACAAATATCCAAAACCACGTCTCTTACCAAATCGTGTCAGAATTTGAGTCCGACGTCACTTGCACAGTGTAGGGCGTAATCACCAAACATGTCCATATCTTGCCCGAAACAGGAGCATATACCATCTTCAGGGAACATAGGAATGCCCAGCCGGTATTGAGATACAACTCGGAACTGCCGTAGCCCTATAGTCTGATTAAGTCCGGGAATAGGAATAGTTTTCAACCGGACCATCACGTGTGCAATCCGATTACATTGCCACAGTATTGTGTCTCTCGGTGTTAGATTAAACTTAGATGGTAAATCGCGCTTAACAACTTCAAAAAACTTTGTTGCCAATTCTTTCATAGGATGTGGGGCAACAGAAGTCGTGTTGATAGACAAGAGACCATAGAAGTTCAAGTATTTTTTAAGAGCAGTCTGATAATTGTGACTAGGAGCTGAGATGACCGAAGAGCCTAGAATGATTCCCTTTAATTGTTGTGTGTGGATGTGTGGTGCTAGGTAACAATAATGACTGGTATCTTCCATGGTATATATCCCAAATCCACCACCCAAAATGGGTGAAGTAACGAGTCGTTGTTGGAGTTCACCAATGCCTGCACCGTCTCCTGTAACTATTTGCCATAGGTACTGAAAAAAGTGTTGATCGTAGTGCTCAATATGTCCCTACAATACTTGAGGGCGGGTGGTGTGTAAAGTAAAGTACAAACGAGAGACTCCGGTGTAGTTAAGGAGAAGCAAGAGTTCACACTGTGGATCGTTAAGTTTCTTGACGGAGTCCATCAGGTGGATGGTTTTCTCAACACGGTGCATGATTAAATCACTGTTATATTGTGTGTCGAGACTGACAGGGCCGCCTAACAGCTTTACTCCCTTTACAGGCCTACCTATATCGGTAGGAAAAACACCATCCATAGTACTTATCGAGTCATTTGAAGGCCAAAAGATTTCAGTCTTCTTAATGTTTAAGTGTAACCCACGTCCTGCAACTTCTTTAGGTATAATTTCCAGGGCTTTTGACACCTCTAAGGTATCTCCAATGATGGTACCGTACCATGCATGCATGTCCAAAGAGCATTGGGAGGCGATGCTATGAACGAGAGGATGCAACACCAATGCGAACAAGAGCGGTCCGAGAGGATCTCCTTGTTGTAGACCACAAGCCAAGGATAAAATGAATTCGTTATAATATAATTGAGCAGGTTGGGCGTAACAGAACCCAACCCATATGGCTATACTAAGGCAGCGGTTTCTAACTTCTTTGATGAGTCTGTCGACCATATTAAAAGCGTTTGAGAAGTCTACCAACATCATAGTAAGATTGGTTTGTGTACCTTTAAGTTCCATGAAGGTGTTGGCAGCATGTAGAATACTTTATCCACCACAGGGAACCCCCACACCAAATTGGTAATCTCCAAGGTAGCTGGACATTTCTCTTCCAACTGATGTGGCTTCCATTTTTTAGCAGAGCCTACGCCAAATATTCCCAACTTCTATTGGTTGAAGCCCCCCGTTAGGCTTGAGCAATGGCGTTAGAGGGGCACTGGCAACATAATTTCCAAGAACTTCAGGGCATGCACCGTCTAGCCACAGGTTAACAACACAGTCTATGGAAGTCAGAAGGTTTTCGGAAACCGCTGCGGCAGGGCCACTTAATGCATCGAGTAGGTGTTGAGCCCTAAGGTCATCCCTACCACAGGATGTACCTTTAGGGAAACTCCTTATGGCTTCCAACATAACCTTGTTGTTGACCGACACAAGAGATGATGTGATACACTATTTGGGTATGGATGGGGGACGTGCAAGTTGATGTTTGGCTTGTAGTTCGTGTAGTGTATCTTGGTTGGAAGGTGCTACACCATTAAAATAGAGAATCCTAATGGAAATTGTATAATACCTAGTACTAAGCTTCTTCCCGCATGCTTCGATGTTGGTTTTCCGCTTCTTCGTAGAAGACTTCCTGGACTTCTGAACCTCTTTGTTCACCTGCAGAATCTGTTGGACCAACACATTACAAACCTGTGGTTCTCTCCATTTAACCAAAGCTTGATTAATTGCCAGGGTTTGGAGGCATTTCCTATTTCCTGATCTTTCTTTTGTGGAAGTCTTGGGGAAATAAAGATTTAATGTGCATACATGCAAGAGAAGAAGTTGCAGCCATGAGGGAGGTCATCGGGATTGTGAAGCACTTTTTCTAAGGAAGTTTTTAAATCTCTGGAGAATTGAAGCCGGCACTGTGGAGGGATACTAGAAACTGTGGTGATTTGTTTCTGGTAGACCAAGTTTAGTAATTCCACAGATAAAACTAATGAATTATCCACAGCCTACGTGTTGATGGGTTGGGGGATATCTGCAGTCACTTCAATTTGTGTTATGACTTCTTGTGAGGTTGGTTTATCAATGCCGTAGATCAGGAAATCTGCACTACGTCCATTGAATGGCCTTTCTACGATACCTCCTTCATGATCCCTGCACGGCCTTCTCCATGAGTACCATCGCATGCAGGGGACACACAACCACATCTTTAATTGCCTAAAGAGTTTTTCCCATGATTTGTAAACACGCAGTACATGGCATATTCTCTCTTTGCATATGAAAACCCCATTCGTAATAGACAAATACATGTCCTGTAAGTGCCTGAAGATGGAACTTTTGACATACCCTCTACCGTTTATATTATCCTGAGAGACTTCGAAACCCTTGAAAGAGCAATGACAAGCATTGTCATCATCTGAATCGCTGTCATCGTATGCAGTATTCTCTGTGGGGATTGCAGAGACATATGTAGAGGAAGAAGAACTGCCACTTGTGTTGGTTGACATTGTTGAAGAAGGTTTAGTTCTCCCTAGTGTGGTCTGGATCTCGGCATCTTGGTGAAGATGATGAAATAACTACCCTAACCGTAACCTGCAAAAAATATATGTCTATTGCGAATTAAAATCGCAAGGTGACGATTCAATAGTATCAAAAGATACAGACGCAAAAGGGGAATCGAGTGGGATAGGTTATGGCAGTGTTCTGATGAAGATTGAAAAGTATAATAATGGAAAATTTAACTCAGGTTTTCAATCGCCTGGGTTGTCGCCGACGATTAATATAATTTAATTATTGAAATAATGTGCCTAAAAGAATTAACACTTCCGAATTTTTCGTAAAAATTCTAAATTTGATATTATTGTTTGTACTCGTTCCATAGGATTTTATATAAGCTTTCCAACGAGATAACATTTGTAAAATTCTAAGGAACGGATTTTTAGATATGTTATATTAAAGTTTACATTCCAATTATACCCCTAAAAAATAGGATACACAAGAAATTATAGTAATTGGACTAAAAGGAAGGGACAATTTTGTCTAATGAAAAAGTAACCATGGATACAGAATTTCCACTCTTTTTATCAAATAGAACATTTGTGTTACTCTTCCTTTTACAAAAAAGTGGTCATAAAAGGGACTCCCTCCTTTCGGGCCCTCCGGTCGGTCCAAAAATTTAATCTTCAGATCAAAGCCTGGGAAGAAATTTATTAAATAGCAGATAATATAGGTATGACATTAGTTCTCAAGAATGAAGAAAGAGCAAAGATCTTAAACAATTAGATATCAATAAGAGATGTAATATTTTGGAGAGGAAAAATCATAATGCGAAAATGTTCTGTCACTGTTGAATTGAACTATCCGCCATGATTTAGGTTATACATGAAGAAGAAGAAAGAAGTTGTTGCTGTAATTTGCATTTCTCTGGTAGTCTGGTTAGGGTTTGATTTCAGATCTAATAAAGGGACGGATGGATGGAGGCGCATAAGGTTAATACCACTGATGCTTATATTTTTACAGAATTGCGGTTTAGTTTACGGTTCATTTACTATCGTTGATTTCAGTTCTCTTTGTTTCAATCTAACGGCTTATCCAAACTTTGATTTCAGATCTCTTTGAGGGATTTGGGCATTTATCGAACATACTAGTAACGAGAGAGTTGTGTAATTTGTTCTAGTTGAAATAATTAATAACAAATTCTCTGGCCGTGTTTATGTTTCAGCAACTTTGTCATCCCTTGAAACCTGAGTGCACATTTTCGGTTGTCTTATTGGTATTGCGTAAACAAATTACAAATGGCTCTTATTGTGTCATCTCCATCAACCTTCCAAACACAAAACTTCAAAAGTACATTGAAACTGATAAAATCAAAGTGATGGAAGATATTATTGGTATATAATAGCTGAATTGAGGTAATGCAAAGTTACTAGAACTTCAAAAATGCTGTCATAATCATGCTGCATTATGCAATTCAGCTTTGTGCCCGAGATGCTAGTATCGCGGTAACGGTCAGGGGACTTATGTTTATGCAGTTAATAATATACTCCCAACATTTTGTACATGTAACTGAGCTACAATGAAAACGAATGTGTTCCCGCAAGATCTCCAGGCTGAAACTCTAGCTATTTCTTCTCTTTCAACTCTCACAAACATTAAAATCAATCATCAATACCCCGTCACTTGCGTTTTGTAACTGTTCCATTCACCACATCTTCTTCATGAATTTTTCAAAACCACTGTTGTCATTGACTAGCTTCTAAAATACAGAACATAAAAAAAAAACCTTTGATTTGCTTAGGATTTAACTGAGATGGGTAAACAAGATTATTCTTCCTTTTACATTGATTATATTGGTTCTAGTACTAGTGGTAGTGAATAGTGATTGTAGATGGATCAGATCTGATGGTGTTCAAGTAATTAAATTTAAAGGACTAATGCTTGTGCAGTTAATCCCAAACATTTTTCACATGAAATTGAGCAGGATTAAATCAAAGTTAGTAAATATGTAATCGACCTAATATGAAAATAAATAAATAATCAAAATCACTTATAGTTAATTTTCTTCATTTAAACCAAAACAATACAGTCACATCTTTAGGTTCTCCTTCTCCTTCTCCTTCTGATTCAGATTTTTCTTTTAACTGTTGTAAATTAAAATAAAAACATATTCATACAAACATTCCAGAGAGAAAGATATGTGCAACGAGTCAAGGAAAAAAGGAAGGAAACTTCGGATAACGGAAGATTAGAGATTCTTGAGAGGAAAAATCATAATGCTAAGAAGAAGATGTTTCGGCATTGATTGACGCTATTAAACAACCATCTGCCATGATGTATTTGTTGTGTATTGAATTTGCAGATGATGAAGAGAGAAGGAGATGCTGTTGTCTTTACTTTTCTGGTTAGGGTTTGCTTTCTCAAGGGATGGATGGAGGCACAAATGCTGCTTACATAGAGGTGCATACGTGCCGGTTTTATTTAGGGTTCACTTTCTATCATTGATTTCAAAACTTTTTACTTCATCTAACGGCTCATCCATAAAGTTTATAATATTAGTGTTTATCTTGTTCCTTGTTGGCACGGTCCTGGACTCATTTCTGGCCCGATTTTAATAGAGTTCCATAAAGTTATGAAGTAGGCAATGAACATGAACATTTTTGACCATCGGCTGTAGGCTGCCATCCAGAGCTAAGCACCGCCAACTTTTCTCTTTACTACTTTGCTTTTAAATCTAGAAATTTAAGCTTAATTACATTTTCAGGTCCTCTTAAATTAAATAAAAAACTAATCGCCAAAAAAATACATCTGAAACAAATAGATGATGCAAATTAAGAGAAATATCAGTGTAACTCTCAAGGAACAGGAGACAAGGAGTTGGATGGTGGCACAACTACTATTAAACATAACGCCAAGAAGAAGATTCCTAGGATGCATGGCCGGCCCTGGCATTTTGCTGCCCCAAAGAAGACTCACAATTAGCCCTTTACATTATAAAAAAATGTAAGTAGGAGTATAAAGGTAGTCTATAAGTTGTGTTACCATCGTTTCACGTATATAAATTTGTACATTTCTATTTTCAGTAGCCAAATGTTTCCACAAGCATATCAATTTTTCTGACTTGTACAGAGATATTCAATCAAGAATCGTATCATAAATTCCCGTCGAGTATGTCTTAAGATGCAAACTTGGATCAAAAAATTGGGAATCTCTCTTTTCTCATCCAAAAATTGGCAATCATTTTCTGTTTTTCTGTTAAATTACGTGGGTACTCGAGGCTTTGTTTTGGATACTATGATGATGTTCTTAAAATTACATGTTCTGATCGGAATGAAAAAAATGATGAGAAACGTTTTTACAAAATACTTACAAAGCTAAAATATCCCATCTCTAAAGAAGCGTGTAGATATATGGTCATTCAAAAACGTTTCGGCATTGTACCTTCGAAAGCCAACTCAAGCTGTTGGGAGGTTTTTGAGCATTGTCAGTGTGGATGCAATAAGCATATAAACAGACATATGGTCATTCAAAAATAAGATGAACCGTGATTAGAGTGATAGATGGATGTAGAAAAAGTGGGATATCAATCTTGGAATTGAAGTTTGGATATCAATCTTGAACTTGATTTTGATAGCTATGAGATATTTGCCATTACAGAAAACAATGAAAATCTCAGAAGATATTGTTACGCATTTAGTACTAAACAATTAAAATAGATCTTTATTTAGAGCAAGTCTTATGGTGGAATCCATTCATCTTCCATCTTCCACGCCACCTCAGCACTTGGTACTGTGGATGGAAGCGTAAGTGTAATTGTGGAATAGTGAAAACGCTATTCTTAATAGCACAAAAAAAAACGCTATTAAGAATGGCACAAAAAAAAAATTGATATTAAGAATAACACTCAGTGCTATTAAGAATAGCGTTTTTTTCTCAGCCGTTAGATTTCAACTACTCATTTTAAATCTACGGATTCCGCAGATTTTTTGTGCCATTCTTAATAGCGTTTTTTTGTTCCATTCTTAATAGCGTTTCTTGTCTTCTACTACGCTATTCTTATTGGCATTTAGATGGATTCCACGGACTCCACCAAACCATGGAACCTTGCTTGGATTTTCTGTGGAAAACCCCAACTTGGAAGCCACTAGACTTGACATTCCATGAATTTTCCACACTTGGAATAGGTTGGATTCCACCATAAGACTTTCTCTTACATATGTCCCTAAATCTCTTAGGAATATTTCCTTTGTTTCATTTGTAATCTTGATTTAGGCATTTGTATTTCATTTTAACACAAAAACACCCTTACACAAAAAACTAATTTTGCTGCCCGAAGTTTTCGTTGACCTTGCCTGGAAAACGAGAGATTCTTGAGAGGAAAAATCATAATGCCAAGAAGAAGATGTTTCGGTGTTGATTGACGCTATTAAACAACCATGTGCCATGACGGTGTCGTTATGCAGTTGTACACGTATAACATACTCTCAACTGGCTCCTCCACTGGTTATGTCTTGGCACTCATTTAAGTATGCTGTTGTACACCTATGCTCTGCTTAGCACTCCTTGAATCGCGATAGAAGTTAATTAATTGTCATATCTAATGAACCAAGTAGTAGTGCGCTAACCGTACTAGTTATACTTGTAGGTTAAGGAACATGTATTTGCTCCTAGTTTCTCTCAACTTGTTTCGTGGGAATTGACTCGCTGTTTGATGCCTCATAGGCTCATGCCTCCTTGTATGTACAAAAAATAGTATTATTGGGCAAGAGTCGGCAAATTTTACCTTAATATTTTATCCGTCAATTGGTTCTCAGTTGAAACCAAATTATGTTATGCTCGAGACATATTTAAGAAACATGCCAGCGCTAGCTTGATCAAACAATAACAGGGATTTTGGTAGAAATTTAATCAATACGTTCACGGCCCATATGTTGAGTCATTGGATCTTCAATATACACCACAAAATGTACAAAGAACATCTCTTGTGCTCCTTTGCTACCAAAAAATGCAAACTTCGGACTAATGTTTGTGCAATTGATAATATTGTATTATCCTAAATGGAATTGAGGAATACTTAAATCAAATTTAGTGATTTTACAATCTATATAAAAAAATAAGAAACACTTTCGGTAATTTTCTTCATCATATTTAAACCAAAACAATACATATTACATAAGAACTATCATAATGCCAAGTACAAGATGTTTCGTTGTTGATTGATGGTATTAAACATCCATCTTCCATGATGTGTTGTTGCTTCTGTCGATGTATTGGATTTTCCATAGAAGATGATGAAGAAGGAAGGAGCTGCGGTTATTTACTTTTCTAGGTCTGGTTAGGGTTTGCTTTCTCAAGGAATGGATGCAGGCGAAAATACTACAACTACTTATATAGAGTTTCATACGTGCCGGTTTGTTTTAGGGTTCATTTGCTATCCTTGATTTCAAATCTTTTTACTTCATCTAACGGCTCATCCAAGGACACTAGGGCTCATGTCGTGCCTTGTCAGCACGGTTTTGTAGCCATTTCTCGCCCGGAATTTTGATTTTAACCATATTTTAAGAGAGTTGGGACTTTTAGAGTCTTAATCGGAAGTATGCAATGAACATTTTTGACGATTGGCTATAGGCTGCCGTTGTTCCACCAGGGTATGTTCAAGATAAGCATCAACAAGTCTAAAATCTTTGCAAAAATCAACATTTCTGATCATAATTTCAAAGACTAAAGAGAAAAACACCCCTCTAATAACCAAGTAGTAACCACAACCATGGGACGGGCCTATGACTACCTGAGGCTCAAGTAGAAATCTTATTTTTCTAAATCTTGGCTCTAACAATCTCTCTAGAAATGTTCCAAATGAGAAATACTAATCAAAGTTACAATCAATCTAATACAAAAATTGAAAAAATCAAAACCGCTTCTTTTACTTCACTTAAACCAAAATAATACAGATCACGGAACTAACCAAACACCAGTTTTTTTTCTCTCTTGTACACTTGCTTTCATATCTAAAATTTAAGCTTTATTACATCTTCAAGTCCTTTGAGCTGTTCATTTTGAACTGTTGAGATCAGTTCAAAGACTACATAGGAAAAAAACCATTAAATAGCAGATAATACAAATGCAGAGAAAGATGTTAATTATCATGGAAGACAGAGACAGAGATTTTGAAAAAGTAGATATCCTGGTAAGTGGCGTAAAAATTTTTAGAGGAAAAGTCATAATGCCATGATGTTGTTGTCGCTGCGATGTAGTATTTGCTTAGGCGCCATGATTAAGGTCATAGATGATGAAGAAGAAGAACGAAGAAGTTGATGTAATTTGCTCTTCTTTGGTTAGCTTTCGATTTGATTTTTTTCTAAAGGGATGGATGGAGGCACAAATAAATTACACTACTGATGCTTATAAATGCTTACACTTAGTTTAGGGTTCATTTGTTGTCGTTGATTTCAGACCTTTTTATGTCATCTAACGGCCAACCACCCATGTCTTTTTATTAGGGTTCACTCGCTAAGTGATTAGGGCATCTATTAAATGTATATTGGTCACACTGACTCAAATAAGTAGAAGTTGACCAGTCAATAATTTATATTGACTGGATGAATAAAACTTGAGCAACCAAAATGTTATTGAAAGGGAAATGGTACCCTTGTTTACAAATTAGAAGGAATGAACTTGGTTTGTGTACAAATATTGTTTGGTACGCTTGAATTAATATTGCTCCACTTAGACCAACAAATCCCTGCATATTTCAACATCTTGAATTCATTGATTATCTCAAACAAATTACACAAGGGCTACAAGTCCAATGGAGTTGACAAAAACATCTTTTTTGGGATGTCCAAATTGGTAAAACCGGATAGGCAAAGCCGCAAATGTTCAGATTTGGGAATTTGCTTATCGTTGGTAAAACCATTGATTGGCCGCTCGGACATTACTAAGCCATCAACAAACCAGTTTGAGCTCATGGAGTGTATGATTCCTAAATCAAGGTTCATTCCATTGAGTACTCTTAAAGTAGGTGAATGACAAGAATTGGAACCAAATTCTAGACTATAATCATGTATCTATTCTGGTTTGACTTTAAACCGGAACTAAACAATCCTAAAAATAAATTTGAGAGGTAATGTTCAAAATAATTGAGAGGATATCAATAACAAAATCAATTAACCTAAAATGAAGGAATTACATAGGGGTTCTAAGAAATGAACTGACCTTAATAATCCTAACAATGGTTCCTTTGTAAATAGGGAAAATCTGAACAACACTGACAACATTAGCAGTATAGAAGAAGGTCTAAGCATGAGTAGTTGTTGATGGTGGTTTCTAGCTTAGGGTTAAAATTGTAAAACACTAAACCCTAGCAGTCAGTGACGTCACAACATTTAAGTGATAAAGCATTTACTAGGCGCATTTACTGAGAACCTTTAATGTGTCTTTAAATAATTACCGGGTACCTTTTTTTTCAAATTAGGGTTACAATGAGCAAAACCCTAATTCCCCTCTGTGCCAATGGCAAATCATGCCAGCCACACCAACCGCGCCAAAGCATGCCAACCAGGCTAGCCGCACCTCTGTGCCAATGGAAAATCATGCCATCCACACCAACCGCGCCAAAGCATGCCAACCATGCTAGTCACACCTCTGTGCCAATGGAAAATCATGTCAGCCACACCAATCGCGCCAAAGCATGCCTACCATGCTAGTCGCACCTATGTGCCAATGGAAAATCATGTCAGCCACACCAAACACGCCAAAGCATGTCGACCATGCTAGCCGCACATCTGTGCCAATGGAAAATCATGTCAGTCATACCAACCGCGCCAAAGCATGTCAACCATGCTAGTTGCACCTCTGTACCAATGGAAAATCATGTCAGCCACACCAATCGCGCCAAAGAATGCCGACCATGCTAGCTGCACCTCTGTGCCAATGGAAAATCATGCCATCCACATCAACCGCGCCAAAGCATGCCAACTATGCTAGTCGCACCTCTGTCCCAATGGAAAATCATGCCAACCACACCAATCGCGCAAAAGAATTCAAACCATGCTATCCGCACCTCCATGTCAATGGCTAATCATGCCAGCCACACCTATCCCAAGCTAGTCGCGCCATGCCAAACGCACTCTGCCTTGGCCCTAGCTATGCTAATCACACCATTCCAAGCCAAACACCCCTGCCTTGGCCATAGCCATGCCATACACCCATGGAAAACCCTTGGCCCCATGCGCCAAGCCAAACCGCACCAAACCCAAGATATCCGCGCCATGCCAAACGCACTCTGCCTTGGCCCTAGCTATGCTAGTCACACCATGCCAAGCCAAACGCCCTTCCTTGGCCCTAGCCATGCCATACACCCATGGAAAACCCTTGGTCCCATGCGCCAAGCCAAACCGCACCTTGCCCAAGCTAGACGCGCCATGACAAACACACTCTTCCTTGGCCCTAGCTATGGTAGTCACACCATGCCTAGCCAAACGCCATTTCCTTGGCCCTAGCTATGCCATACGCCCATGGAAAACCCTTGGCACCACGTGCCAAGCCAAAACGCTCTTAGCCCAAGCAAGTCACGCCATTCCAAACGCACTCTGCCTTGGCCCTAGCTATACTAGTCACACCACGCAAAGACAAACACCCTTACCTTAGCCCTAGCTGCGCCACCATGTTGGCCTTCCCCTCGCGGCTACCAAAGTGAAGGCGTGCAATAATCATCGGTTTCCCTTCAATATGAGGAGAAAATCTTGGCCATCTAAGGTCTCCTCATGGCCTTTAGCCCAAAACCCTAGCTTGGTCACCCACCTATCCAAGCTATCCACGCCATGGCCCCTCATGCCACGCCACCCCGCTGGCCTTCCCCTAGTGGCTACCAAAGTGAAGGCGTGAAACAATCAACGGTTTCCCTTCAATCCCAAGATAAAATCCTGGTTGGCTAAGGTCTCCTCACGGCCTTTGCACCCAAAACCCTAACTTGTTCACGCGCCTAGACCAAGCTAGTCACGCCATGCACCCATGGCAAATCCTTGGCCCCATGTGCCAAACCACGCCAAGGCATGCCATTGCAACCTAATTGCGCCAAGGCATGCCATGTTAACCCGACCATGTCGCCATCCCTCCTGAATTCTTCCTGAGTTTTGATTTCGATCTGTTTTCTCCTCCCGAACGAGTTCAAAACCTAAATATCCCCGCGTAATGAGATAAGAAATTATTTTCCGGTTGATTTGAGGGGCGGAGAGTCAAAATACGAGTCCGTACTAGAATTATACAACGATTATAGTAAGGGGCTCTAATTAGGGTTTCTAAAACAAAGGCGTGCGGCCATCAACGGCTACCCTTCAATCCCAGTAGAAAATCCTGGCCATCTAAAGTCACCTCACGACTTTTGGCCAGAGAACCTAAATTTTTCCATGCCCAACCATGCCATGCCAATGGCCTGCTAACAAATTGGCCCTCACTACGCGACCACCATAACGAAGGCGTGCAACGACCAACGGTTGCCCCTCCTCTCAAGAGGAAAAATCTTGACCATCGAAGGTCACTAGGCTAACAAGTTCCCCGAGAGAGACTGTCCAGGCCATAAAAACATACTACATGTTTTCCAAGAACATTCGAGACATCAACACAAACTGGGGGGGATCTTTTCTTGGGTTTTGGTTTTGCGGTTTATAGCGTGCGGCTTACACTACACCCCTCATAAGTAAGTGTCATAAGGGTGAGGCACCTAGTAAATACGGGAAGTTATGTGGGAAACATTCATGGAACATAAAGCCGTGCGTTAACAACTTTATGGAACATCAATTCCATAACGTTTCATGAAAACCAGATTCATGCGTGAACCACTTTATGGAACATCAAGTCCATGCGTATGGTTACCACCTCCTTCTATTTACTTCCCCACTCCTTAAAGAGACTAGGGTACGTTTCTACATCGACTTGTATAAATAGGCCTTACCTATTTCCATTTGAACAACAAGTTCATTCGGACAAGAAAACACTCAGAAATACTTACTTGTTGGCTCTCCTCGTGAGCTATCCTACTTTTTCTTATAACAAGTCGTAGTAACCCAACTACTCTTCCAGAATCAACTATTCTGGTCTCACCACTTTCATTGATTCCATCCCCAAAACCAACCCATTCTCCTCCACTTTGTGACCGAAGCAAGTCTCGAACGGACATTTCTTGGTTTAGGCCGGACTTGTACAGTTTGATCTCTCGAATCTAAAGTACTCCCTTGCAATATATTATTTAGGGTTTAAACTGTTTCTCACCTTCACACCCGCAATTACCAAAATCAGCAAAAACTATTTTTACCTGTAAGAAATTGGCGACCACAGCAGGAGGATTGATCTATCAGTTACACTGTCAATTTTCGACTGTCGATCTTGTTCTTCGACCCAGATGTCAAGATGGTAGAGGAGGGTGACTCACTCCGACTCAGTTACTCGACGACTCTATTATCAGTCATGACATGACAAGGGATGGATGGGGACTTCCTAGGGGTTAGAAGCAAAATAATCAGCCCAGTGATTAATAGCTTGGTTATTAGACAACTCAGCAACGACTTGGAACACTGGGGAATTTCCTTGGCCATATTTTTCGTAAAACTCGGTCTTACACCCGGAACGTTCACTTTTCATCAGGAGACCAAAAAATCCAAGTAAGTCTTACCTAGACAAGATACGTGGTTTGCTTTTTCAAGTTTTCACAGGAAATGATAAAACCAATAGCCATGTTATGTTTCACCCTGTGTCATCTAGCAACACACGGTTCCATGGTTTTCCTAGGATATCTATGTCACTTTCAGTCATAACTAAAACAATCAATTCCTAAACAATTCATTCCAAAAATAATAACCCAAAAACCGTCAAGGTAACATTTATCTATGAACCCAAGAAATCCAGGAAATCAAAAACCATAAACTAGGTGCTTTATTTGCCTTTAAAAAAAAAGAGTCACATCCCCACACGTTCCTACTTTGCACAACAATGATTACCTGTCACTATTAGAAGACATTACTACGGTGACATTCGAAGAATTGTTTATGATGAAGTATTTCCACAAGTTTATGAAAGGCATACCCATGGATGGGGTTTACACCAGTTCAGAAGGAAAATATTTCTACAGATTTATGGAAGGAATACATATGGCTATGGTTCTCACCAGCACAAGAAAACAAGAAAAAAAAATGAAAGAGAAACGCTGGAGTACATAGCTGGAACATGCTTTCCCACTTTATCACTACCTCGCTACCGCTAACACCAGGACGTGATAGCAAAGATACGAGAGGAAACTGGGACCACAAGAACAAGTCCGCGCCGCGCCAATCCATCACCATTCCAAGCCAATGGTCCATTCTTTACCAAAATCCAAGCCAGCCTCCATGCTTAGCCAGCGTCCACGCCAAGCCAGTGCTCGTTCCAAGATGATCTAGCGCTAACCAGCCGCGCTTCCCAGACGTTCTTACTAGACTCGCTTTCCAGACGCACTTCCAGACACTCTTACCAGGCGCGCTTGCCAGATGTGCTTACCAGACGCACATGCTAGGCACACATGCCTCACGCGCACGCTCGCCGCAATACCACAACCTGGGATAATGGTTTGCATCCTTCGAGCGCTAAAATCTTGTGCCCTTCTAACGCCATCCTCTCCGCTCCGCAACCATCCAAAGAAGCGCCATGACTCCATCACTCCGTGATCAAAATGGTTCCACCTCTGCACGATACACTTACGATCACCAGATCCACTTCTTCTACCCCAACATTTCTTCAAGCATGACAACTCCAACCGTCACCATAGACGCTACTCCACCATCAGGGAAAGATACTGGAAGAGCCGGAAGAAGCCGACCTCCTTTTATCAATGTTAATTTGACGAAAAGATAATGGGCACTTTAGCAGGATGTGCGTTTATAAAGAAAGAGGCTCGCGTTGCTCTTGGACGACCAGCAGAAAGGGGGTCAACAATCCAATTTCATCACATGTAAAGTTCAGAAATGACTTCACCAAAATCGAAAGCAAAGGAAATCAGTAACCCTCCTGAGTTCACAGAGACCCTCTTCCCTTTAGGACTTGCTCGACGGGAATTTCTCCCAGAAATTCGTACAGTCTATGGTGAAAAATTTATGTGAGATTCTATATTTCTTCAAGGCGCAGCGTCAAGATATATTTTCATCCCTCAACCACACTGCATCAGGAAAGCAGGCATTTCCATCCAGGGAAGTTATTCCCAAACCCCAACCTATCCTGGAAAGCACGATTGATAGATGGAACTGGGGACTCCTAACTTCTATTCTCTTGAGGGATGTCGAGTTTGACAGAACGTGACGTGGCCTCCGATTTCAACATGGTAACCGTCAAGGATCTGATAGTTGCAATGCATTGTTTCAACGTTCTCTCCAGCAGTGGCTTCGCTTAAACGTTCGCTTCTACACCTTTCCTTCCTGCAAAAGGTCGTGCCGCCACGCTCCCCATGTCAAGGAACATAGTCATCCATCCAAACTTCATAGTCATGGCCACCTTTTAATCCATATTGCCGAAACTCGTGATCATGGACATTTTGCTCGCTTATGCATTCAGACAATCCTTTTACTTCCATGGAAGCCCATACAATTCCATTCAACCTATTTTGTTACCATGACAATGTAGTCTCTCCTTATTACATATCTTACCAAGAGTTGTTGTCGCACATTCATTGATACCAGCCAGAGCTTCGCCGCAGCAGCAATTACTACAAAGGTGGAAACATGTAAACCCTACTTGAGGAATGAGGATATACATGGGATCCCTTCACTAATCAAAGCGCAGAAGATACATTCAACCAAAAATCCTTACCCGCAACAAGGTCATCTGCTCTTCAAGGGGTAAGAATATCATCACCTCTCTGTCTAGAAGACGCCTTCAACAATTTATGAGGATGTGGAGGATCCCAAACCTGTACTATCCAGAATATTTCATCATGTAATTTCTGAGCATCCCAGTGTCACATACAGAAGAGTATGATAGGCTTATATCAAACCCCGTGGATGGGGATTCAGGGCGATGAAATGAAATTAGGTTACTCATGGGGACTACCAGCATGAGACACTTTCGCTCCCCTAAGGTTATTACTGATTTCAACATCATCAATGTCGAGGTTTTACGAGTCGTGGCAGTTTCTCAACATGTAGCCGTACATGTGCACCGAATAATCCAAAAGCACGCCAGGAGGTTACACTCACATATTCATCCATGCCATCATATCAAACCGAAGTATAACCGGGGACTTCTCACTGCATATCATTCCATACGGTAGTCCAAAATTAAAAAGATGGTTTGAAGGATATAACTTGGAACAAAGTCCCGGAAGACTTGATAGCGTCGCATCGGCAATGGAACGTCTCCCTATTTCATCTTAGGACTCTAGAAGTTTTCGACCATGCAAGCATTCACAACACATTATCATCACGATCAGAAGGTCCACTGAACAACCTAAGGTCAAAGATGGACCAACGAAACAAGCACAATCTTCATGATTATCCATGACGTGATCGTTTCCGAGCATATATTTTATCCATCCATCCCAAGAATACAACGGAGTTTTAAAAAAAAAATTGAATCCACTGGAGAGACACTATGGGCAAAAACACGAATCCGGAAAAACAACAGAAAAACAGACGAGGGTCGATACCTCTTTTCAGGCGGACATAGTTTTTAGAGATTGAGCAGAATGATTATTCCTTCTTGCTCCATGAATGGGAATAGGTGACTGGCGCGCGACTATGCTACCCTGGGCTTGCAACACCCCTATTGACCTCTTCCTAATTTTCATTGTCGGGCCGTTTTCACCTCCTACGCGAGCTCGAAACCTAAGCACTCCCGCTAAGGAAGATACAAAACTTTGTTTTGTGTCCGATAAAGGGGCGAACCATCAAAATATGACTCTGTAGGCGGATTCTAAAGTGATTCTACTAAAGAGCGCTAATTAGGGTTTTGGCATGTCAAACCCTAAACCGCAAGCGTTTCCCTTGCAAGCGCTTCCCTTCCAAGGCGCTTCCCTTACCCACTTTACAAATAGGCCCACATCCGTTTCATGCCCGTCAGTGCTTATGGGTCCCCTTCGTGCCAAGTCCATGCTAGCAGCTCCACCTCGCGTTTCAAAGCCTAGCCATGAAGATACCTAATCGTACTAGGATTTGTGCAAATCTACCAGATGAAAGGATGCGTATGCAAACCTACCTCTAGAAGAAGATTTTTTAATAAGGAAAGAATTCCATGTTAAAGCCGCGCATGAAGAAAAGCAATCGGTCCCACAAGGTCAAGGCTTGACATTCCCAAGACATCCATGCTTTCCTTGCCAGTGCCCATTTTTCCTTGGAGGTGTATGACCATAACCAGATGGTAACTCTCATCTCACTACTCCGTGGTATACATTCCAAGTATAACTTACACAGGGACGCCAACACGGAAAGCCAAAAGTCTCTTCACTACTCAAAAGGTTAGTCGGATTCTCCTAACCATCATTGCAATGATTTACACCTCAATTCCATCCTTGTCTGTCACCATCATATGCTTACCTCGCAACAAGGCACCTGTTCCGAGCTAAGCAGGGGACTTAATATTGATGGTGGTTTTTAGCTTAGGGTTAAAATTGTAAAACACAAAACCCTAGCAGTCAGTGACGTCACAACATTTAAGTGATAAAGCATTTACTAGGAGCATTTACTGAAAACCTTTAATATGTCTTTAAATAATTACCGGGGTACCATTTTTTTCAAATTAGGGTTACAACGAGCAAAACCCTAATTCCCCTCTATGCCAATGGAAAATCATGCCAGCCACACCAACTGCGCCAAAGCATTCCAACCATGCTAGCTGCACCTCTGTGCCAATGTCAAATCATGCCCGCCACACCAACCGCACCAACACATGCCAACCAAGCTATCCGCACCTCTGTGCCAATGGAAAATCAAAGCAGCCACACCAGTTGTGCCAAAGCATGCCAACCATGCTAGCCGCACCTCTATGCCAATGGAAAATCATGCCCCCCACCAACCGCGCCAAATCATGCTAACCATGCTAGCCTCACCTCTGTGCCAAAGGAAAATCATGCCAACCAAAACAACCGCGCCAAAGCATTCCAACCATGCTAGTCGTACCTCTGTGCCAATTGAAAATCATGTCAGCCACACCAACCGCGCCAAAGCATGCCAACCATGCTAGCCGCACTTCTGTGGCAATGGAAAATCATGCCATCCACACCAACCATGGAAAAGCATGCCAAACATGCTATCCGCACCTCTGTGCCAATGGCAAATCATACGAGCCACACCAACCGCGCCAAAGCATGCCAACCATGCTAGTCGCACCTTCGTGCCAATGGAAAATCATGCCAGCCATACCTAGCCCAAGCTAGCCGCGCCATGCCAAACGCATTCTTCCTTGGCCCTATCTATGCTAGTCATACCATGCCAAGACAAACGCCTCTTCCTTGGCCCTAGCCTTGTTATACGCCCATGGAAAACCCTTGGACCCACGCGCCAAGCCAAAACGCACCTAGACTAAGCTAACCATGCCATGCCAAGTGCACTCTGCATTGGCCCTAGCTATGCTAGTCACACTATGCCAAGACAAACGCCCCTGCCTTGGCCTTAGACATGTCATACGCCCATGGAAAACCCTTGGAAGCATGCTCTAAGCCAAACCGCACCTATCCCAATATGGTCGCGCCCTGCCAAATGCACTCTACTTTGGCCCTAGCTATGCTAGTCATACCATGCCAAGCCAAACGCCCTTGCCTTGGCCCAAGCCATTCATACGCCAATTGAAACCCATTGTCACCACGCGCCAAGCCAAACCAAACCTAGCCCAAGCTAGCCGCGCCATGCCAAACGCACTCTACCTTGTCCCTAGATATGCTAGTCACACCATTCCAATCCAAACGCCGTTTCCTTGGCCCTAGCCATGCCATACGCCGATGAAAACCCATGGACCCACGCGCCAAACCAAACTGCACCTATCCCAAGCTAGCTGCGCCATGCCAAACACACTCTGCCTTGGCCCTAGCTATGCTAGTCACACCATGCCAAGCCAAACACCCTTACCTTGGCCCTAGCCGCGCCAGCATGATGGCCTTCCCCTCGCGGCTACCAAAGTGAAGGCGTGCAACAATCAACAATTGCCCTTAAATCTGAGGAGCAAATCCTGACCTTCTAAGGTATCCACATGGCCTTTGGCATAAAACCCTAGCTTGGTCACGCACCTAGCCAAGCTAGCCACGCCATGCCAAACACATCTAGACATGGCCCCTCATGTCGCGCCACCCTTCTGGCCTTCCCATCGGGCTACCAAAGTGAATACGTGCAACAATCAACGGTTTCCCTTCAATCCCAGGAGCAAATCCTGGTTCCCTTAAACCCTAATTTGGTCACGCGCCCAGCCCAAGATAGTCACGCCATGCACCCATGGAAAATCCTTGGCCCCACATGCCAAACCACGCCAAGGTATGTCATGCCAACCTAATTGCGCCAAGGCATACCATGTTAACCCGGCTATGCCGCCATCCCTCCTGAATTCTTCCTAAGTTTTTCTTTTGGGATGTTTTATCCTCCCGAACGAGTTCAAAACCTAAATATCCTAGCGTAAGGAGATAGGAAATTCTTTTCCGGTTGATTGGAGGGGCGGACCGTCAAAATCCGAGTCCGTACTAGAATTCTGCAACGATTTTAGTTAGGGGCGCTAATTAGGGTTTCTAAAACAAAGTTGTGCGACCATCAACATCTACCCTTCAATCCCAGGAGCAAATCCTGGCCATCTAATGTCACCTCACGAATTTTGGCCCAAGAACCTAAGTTTGGCCATGCCAAACCATGCCATGCCAACATATTGGCCCTCACTACGCGGCCACCGAAACGCATGAGTGTAACAATCAACGGTTACCCCTCCTCTCAAGACGCAAAATATTGACCATCGAAGGTCACCAGGCTAACAAGTTCCCCGAGAGCGACTTGCCAAGCCACAACAACATACTACATATTTTTCAAAAACATTCGAGACATCAACACAAACTGGGGGATTTTTTCTTGGCTTTTGGTTTGGCGGTTTACACCGTGCGGCGTACACTATGCTTCTCCTAAGGAAGTGTCATAAGGGTGAGGCGCCTAGTAAATACGGGAAGTTATGTGGGAAACGTTCATGGGACATAAAGTCGTGCGTTAACAACTTTATGGAACATCAATTCCATAACGTTTAATGAAAACCAGTTTCATGCGTTAACCACTTTATGGAACATCAAGTCCATGCGTACGATTACCACCTCCTTCCATTTACTTCCCCACTCCTTAATGAGACCGGGGTACATTTTTACTTCGACTTGTATAAATAGGCCTTACCTATTTCCATTTGAAAAACAAGTTTATTCGGACAAGACAACACTTACAAATACTTAATTGCTAGATCTCCTCGTGAGCTCTCCTACCTTTTATGATAACAAGTCGTAGTAACCCAACTACTCTTCTAGAATCAACTATTCTGGTCTCACAACTTTCCTTGCTTCCCTCCCCAAAACCAAACCATTCTCCTCCACTTTGTGACCGAAGCAAGTCTGGAACGGCCATTTCTTGGTTTAGGCCGGACTTGTACAGATTGATCTCTCTAATCTAAATTACTCCCTTGCATTACATTGTTTAGGGTTTAAACTGTTTCTCACCTTCACACCCGCAATTACCGAAATCAGCAGAAACTATTTTCATCTATAAATAGCAGCAAGAAACATAAACAAACGCATGAGTGGAATTGCTGGTCTTGATATGATACCATCACAGTTTCTCATCAACTTGTTTCGTGGGAAATGACTTGCTGTTTGATGCCTCATGCCTCCTGGTATGAACAAATTAAGAGTAGTATCATCTGGCAAGTGTCATACATTTTACTTTCAGTTGAAACCAAACTAAGTTGTGCTTGTCATGAAACATGCCAGCGGTAGCAGGGATTATGGTTGAAGTTTAACCAATACGTTCAACGCCAGGACCATATGTTGAGTCATTGGAAATGCTGACTAATGTTTGTGCATTTGATAAGTAATTAGTAAGTTTACTCATTAAGACTTTTTACTTAATTTTCTTCATTTAATTTAAACCAAAACAATACAGATTACAGAACTAAACAACACCATATAGCTTTTCTATTTTCTTTAGATCTAAAATTTAGGCTTAATTACATCTTCAGGTCCTCCTTTGAACTGTTGATCTGATTCGCATCTTTTTAACTGGTGATACTAATCAAAGACTGACATCAGAAGCAAAGACTCTTCCTCCTTTAAACTGTTGATCTGATTCACATCACATCTCTCTAAGGCTATAAAAAAATTAAAGATCTTTGAGAGGAAATATCATAATGCCGAGCAGATGATTCATGTTTCGTTGTTGATTGACGTTATTAAACAACTATCTTCCATGATGTTGTTGTTGCTACTGCGATGTATTTGATTTTCCATGATAATGATAAGGGTTATTTGAAGATGAAGAAGTTAGGGGAAGCTGTTTATGGTTTGCTTCCTTTCTCAAAGGGATGATGGAGGCAGAAATACTACTTGTGCTTATAAAGGGTTACCTATTAGGGTTCAGTTGTTATCCTTGATTTCAAATCTTTTTTGAATCATCTAACGGCTCATCCATGTAATGTAGTAGTATACCAGGGCTTAACTCGTGCCACTCCAGCACGGGCATACTGACTTCCTGGTATTGTCGCCCTACATGAAAATATTATACCGAAAAAACAACAACAAAAAATTGTGCAAAAGAAGCAAATTAAGCGAAACTACAAGAGCTAAGTTAAGCACAAAACAATAGAATTACGAAGGCTTGAAATAAGTTTCCAAAGATTCTTATACACCAATGCGATACAACCATCTAAAGATCCGTTCCCTTCCAAAGACAATTCAAGTTTCAAAGATTCTTATCACGTGTTCGACAATTCAACCGTACTAGTTATACTTATAGGTTGAGGAAACAAGAACATGTAATTGCTTCCTAGTTTCTCCTCAACTTGTTTCGTGGGAATTGACTCGTTGTTTGATGCCTTATATACTCATGCTTCCCCGTATGCACAAAGAATAGTATTATTGGGCAAGAGTCAGAAAATTTTACCATAATCATTTTATCCGTCAATTGGTTCTCAGTTGAAACCAAATTAAGCTGTGCTCGAGACATTTTTAAGAAAGAAAGTTATTTTGGGACCTTTGTTTATTTTGGGGACCTTTGATTTTTAAGGCACCCATCCTACAATAATAAGGGCTGTCCTAAAGTCATATGAGTTTACCAATTTGTCCATTACCGTAACAGAGTGAGTGACTCTGTCATATTAATCATGTCACCCGATCTCTGTTTTTTTTTAAATATAGTCCACGCTTTTGTCATTAATAACTGTGAGATTTAGTCAATTAATTTGACCAACAAATCAAATGTGGCATTTTATGGTTATTATCGGTAACTCACAAAATTAAGCTTGTCTAGATTGAAGGTCCATAAAACTCGTTTTTCATTGTTTTTTCCATCCACACACTTAAAGTTTTTTTCATATTCTTGCATCTCCCTTACCTCTATGATTAACACTTTTTTTTTCCTTTTAATAAATTTTTGGAACATTTTTGGTTTATTTTTTCTCATTATAAATGATTCTTCATTCTTATACCCATACCAGAATTTTGGTTGATTTCTATATTTTTCTTCAGCAGTTTGAAAATCTCCCCCCTCTTTAATGACAGCAACAAATTGAAACCTTAACCAATTTCTAAATGCGGCACCAAATTGGACCGTTGGATCTGCTGATTATGAAATTCAGCCGTTGGTTCTTGGCAAATTCCGGATTACCATGGTGCTTCCTTACAGTCTAAACCGTAGTGCACATTCTCATTCTTCTATTGATATTGATTTGAAAAATGACTCTTTAGGTTCAGACATGGACTGAGGTAATGCGCAAAAATTGTCGGAACTTTTTTCATGATCATGCAGCATTATGCCTTCCAAATTTGTGCCGATATTGCGCTAACTGTCAGTCGCCTCATGAATTGGGCACATACTTCTTCAAAATGAATGAGCTCCTCCCAACAGATTTGTGGGATTAGGATCTACTAACTGAGATCATTCCAGTTGTTATCGTCATGTTAGTTTCTTGTTTGAGGTGTAGTAGTTCTGTAGTTGTTTTTCTTTTCTGCTTGTCTTTCTTAGGGATGGATTCAGTGTCCTCACTTGGTCGGAAATTTCCAACTTGGATATATATCATTGCAGTTGGTTTCTTCCCCTACATATAAAACCCTAATTTACGATTAAAAAAACAAAGGATCTACTAACTGAGATGGTTAAAAAGGTTTCTTCTACCTTTGCAGTGAGTGTATTGATTATTGCAGATGGATCCGATAATAATGTTCAGGTAAAAAAAATATTTGTGCAGTTAATATATCCCAAACATGAGCAATACTAATCAAAGTTACAATCAATCAAATATTAGACGCTATTGAACTATCCTCCATGATGTTGTTGTTGGTGCTGTAATGTTATATTTACTTAGCTTCCGTTTTTAAGTTCATAGATGATATGCAGTTGTTCACCTATGTATGCTCTCAATCAGCTCTACCACTGGTTGTCTCTTGGGCACTCTTTTATGTATGCAGTTGTACACCTGTGCTCTAAACCGGCTCCCCCTGGTTGTGTCTTGGCACACTTTTAGTCGTGACAGAAGTTAATTAGTTGTCATACACTCCTTGTGTCTATGGAACCAAGTAGTGCGCTAACCGTAGTACGTATAGGTTGAGGAAACAAGAACATGTAATTGTTTCTTAGTTTCTCCTGAACTTGTTTCGTGGGAAATGACTGGTTGTTTGATGCCTCGTACCTCCTTGTATGAACAAAGAATAGTATTATCTGGCAAGAGTCAGAAATTTTACCTTACTCTTTTTATCCGTCAATTGGTTCTCAGTTGAAACCAAATTAAATTGTGCTCTTGAGTAATGACATCTTTAAAGAAACATGCCAGCGCTAGCTTGATCACATAATAACAGGGATTCGGGTTTAAGTTCAATCAATACGTTCAAGGCCATATGTTGAGAGTCATTGGACGACCTTCAGTATACACCACAAAATGTCAAAATGTAACATCTCTTGTGCTACCAGGAAATGCAATGTTCGGACTAATGTTTGTGCAATTGATAATATTATCCTAAATGGAATTGAGAAATATACAATCAAAGTTAGTAATTTTACAATCAAAATTAGAAACACTTTCAGTAAATTTTCTTTAAACCAAAACAATATAGAGTACATAAGAACTAAGCAACCTCAGCATTTCTCTTTTAAACTTTGCTTTTAGATCTAAAATTTAAGCTTAATATTACATCTTCAGGTCCCCCTTTGAACTGTTGATCTGATTCTGATCTTTTAGCTAGTGATAATTAAAAATATATTCTTACTAATCCAAGAAACTACAAACAGCAAATGACGAGACAGATCCGAAATACGTGGTGAAGAGACTTTCAATGACAAGAATGTAACCGAAGATTAAAGATTATTTTTTTTTGAAGAGAAAGGTTAATTCATTCAAGAAGAAAAAAGAAAAAAGAAAACAAGATGAGAGCGCCTAGGCGATTCCAAAGGATGGAGTAAGACTCCACCAAAAACACAGAAAAATAAACTAAAGAGTGGTATTAACCAACTCGTCAACAAAGCAAACAAACGGCGAAGATATAAAAAAACATTACTTGTACTTTTTAGCCGCAGATCTTTGGCCTTTCCCCAATTTTTCAGATTAAAGATTAAAGATTCTTGAAAGGAAATATCATAATGCCAAGTACAAGATGTTTCGTTGTTGATTGATGCTATTAAACATCCATCTGCCATGATGTGTTGTTGCTGTTGTCGATGTATTGGATTTTCCATAGAAGATGATGAAGAAGGAAGGAGCTGCTGTAATTTACTTTTCTAGTTCTGGTAAGGGTTTGCTTTCTCAAGGAATGGATGTAGGCGCAAATACTGCAACTGCTTATATAGAGTTTCGTATGTGGCGGTTTGTTTTAGGGTTCATCTGCTATCCTTGATTTCAAATCTTTTAACTTCATCTAACGGCTCATCCAAGGACGCTAGGGCTCGTCTCATGCCTTGTCAGCACGGCCCTGCAGTCATTTCTCGCCCGGAATTTTGATTTTAACCATATTTTAAGAGGGTTGGGACTTTTAGAGTCTTAATCGCTCTATAATGAAGTATGCAATGAAATTGAACATTTTTGACCATCGGCTGTGGGCTCCCATTATTCCACCAGCATCAACAAGTCTAAAATCTTTGCAAAATGAAACAAGAAAATAACGCCAATTATACCGGCGTAGTTTCAACATTCCTGATAATAATGGCCAAGTCTTCAAACAAAGATATCCCCCTAATAATTAAGTAGTAACCAAAACCATGGGACGGGCCTATGACTACCTGAGGCTCAGGTAGAAAGCTTATTTTTCTAAATCTCGGCTCCAACAATCTCTTTAGAAATGTTCCAAATGAGAAATACTAATCAAAGTCACAATCAATTTTATTTTATTTTTCTTCAGAAGAAGAGAAGTTTTATTAGAGATAAGGAGAATTTACAAATAGTTCCACCAGAAGTAGAACACAACAGAGTTCACAAAAAAAAAACATCAAAGTTACACAAAGAGAGCATCCCAAATGTTTTGAACTGTACTAGCAAAATTTAAATGAACTTTTTGCCAGCTGCACTTGCCCAAGATAAAATCAAAGACTGCACTTCTATTCCCAGGTCATCATCCATTTTGAAAGTATAATTCCGCTTAAATATGCGCTTGTTTCGCTCCGTCCAAATAGTACGCATGACTGCAGCCAGGATTAGATCCCATAAAAAGTTTCCAACAATAGAGAAATGAACATGATGCCATCCATAAGCAAGCATTTTTAGATTTCTTGGAATTACCCAAGACCAACAGTCAGAAGGAAGAACCGACGACCAAAGTTACAATCAATCTAATATAAAAATTCAAAACCGCTAGTTTTACTTCACTTAAACCAAAATAATACGGATTACAGAACTAAGTAAACACCAGTTTTTTTTTTCTTTCTCTTGTACACTTGCTTTCAGATCTAAAATTTAAGCTTAATTACATCTTCAAGTCCTTTAAGCTGTTGATTTTGAACTGTTGAGATCTTCAGGTCAAAGACTACATCAGAAAAAAAAACGTCTAAATAGCAGATAATAAAAATGCAGAGAAAGATGTTAATTCTCAAGGAAGACAGAGAAAAAGATTTTGACAAATTAGATATCTCGATAAGTGGTGTAAAATTTTTGGGAGGATTCTCTAAAAAAGTGGTGTGGTGGCTTGCGGCCTATAGCGGTTGGCACAATATGGAGGAGACTTGTCTCTAAATGCGCTGCATATTTTGTTGGCAAGGAAATGAACTCAAATTTGGGTGATTTCCAGTTTGGAGTGGGGGCTAAGTGTGGTGGAGAAGCAATTCTACATGCTGTGAATCGCGTGTTGGAAGAGAAAGGGGACCAAAATACGCTTTCCATGCTGCTGGTAGATTTCTCTAAGGCGGTCAATCTCATAGATAGAACAACCATGATCTTAGAGGTACGTAGGTTATGTCCTTCGATATCTCGTTGGGTTGAGTTTTGTTACGCTTCACCAGCACGACTATATTATATGGACCATGTGCTTTCTTCTTCTCAGGGTGTGCAACAAGGTGATCCTTTAGGGACACTTTTGTTCGCTCTTACTCTCCACCCGCTAGTCTTGAGTATTTCAGAAAGGTGTGATCTAGAACTGCAGGCTTGGTATCTTGATGATGGTACGGTGATTGGGGACACTATGATGGTTGCTAGAGCTCTGAGAATAATTCAAGAAGAAGGTGTTGCTAGGGGATATTTTTGAACATCAAGAAGATCAATTGTTTTGGCCCTCTATAGACCCCAGGACAGCCATTGCAGGTATGTTTCCACCGATATTTGTAGGCCGTAGAAGGGAGTTAAGCTGCTAGGTGCTCCCGTTAGCCTTGATGCCCAATTTAATGCGGATCTGGTTGTTAAAAGAGTGCAAAAAACTATAGAGCTCATTGATGCAGTGGAAAAACTTGAAGATCCACAGTGTGAGATTCTTTTGTTTAGAAACTGTGCTGGAGTTTCTAGCTTATATTTTTCTTTACGCACTACCTTTCCAGACTGCACTTTTGCGGCTCAAGATTTGTTTGACTCTCGTCTCTACAAGTTCCTACAACATATAATAACAGGAGATGGTCCAGGGTTCGGCCCCTTGCAAATGAGATTTTCCACGCTGCCCCTCAGACTAGGTGGTTTTGGTGTTTACTCGATGCAAGACACTATGAATTACTGTTATTTGGCGTCGTGCTTGGAAACACTAGAACTGCAATCTGTCATATTGAGGCACACCGGCATCAGTGGTTTTAGCTCCCATCTTGAGCGTACTGCAGCTTCTTTCAACTCTCTGTGTAGTCCTGTTTCTCCTATATGCGTCGATAACACTTCCAACCATTCTATGTCAACTCTGGCAACTGTTTATTTTGATGCAGTAAAGAAGAACTTGACTTCCCAATTCAAGTTGTCTGAACGTGATTCATTCCTATGGCAGAGCAACCAAATGAAGCATGCCCTGGATTTCTTAATGGCTATCCCCATCCCTGGTTTAAATCAGCAAATTGGTTCGAGGCAGTTTAGTGCGGTATTATGTTATAGACTTGGTATTCCCTTGTTTGAACCAGGTAGTTTGTGCCCCTTATGCAAGAGAGAGATGGATGCTTTTGGTGACCATGTAGTACACTGTACAAATGAAGTTGGTTTAAAATTTCGACATGATTTAGTACGCGACACGATTGCAGACATCTGTTATCGAGCTGGGGTGGCTGCACGGAAAGAGGTGGACTTGGGTATGCTTGCGAACAACGGTACTTCTTTGAGACCGGCAGATGTTCTTGTGCTCAATTGGGACAATGGTCGGGACGTTTGCTTCGATGTTACGATTGTGTCGCCCTTTGCTGGGAGTAATGGTCGTACTTTGGAAGGGGGGCAGGCTATCAAGGATGCTTTGTCGATCGCAAAAATACCAAGTATTTAGAAAAATGCACTCGCACAAGGATATGGATTTGGTGCTTTGGCTTTCACTACTCTAGGTGAATTTGGGGACGGAACAACAGACTTCGTTCAAATGGATCCGCAACTATATTGCTAGTCATGATGCTAACGTGCGTGTAGGTGATTTCCTTTTTCATAGGTTAAGTGTGGTAGTTCAAAAAGGAGTTGGAGCCCAGCATGTTGCTAGGCTTCCGACTAGTTTCTTGTCTGAATTTGGAAATTAAATGAAAGTAAAACTGTCAACAAAAAAAAAAAAAAAAAAATGAGAGGAAAAGTCATAATGGCATGATGTTGTTGTTGCTGCTATGGAATATTTGCTTAGCCGCCATGATTAAGTTCATAGATGAAGAACCAGAAAGAAGAAGTTGTTGTAATTTGCTCTTCTTTGGTTAGGGTTTGATTTGATTTGTTTCTAAAGGAAGGGATGGATGGAGGCACAAATAACTTATACTAATGATGCTTATAAATGGTTACACTTAGTTTAGGGTTCGTTTGCTATCATTGATTTCAGATCTTTTATTTCATCCATCGGCCTATCCATGTCTTTTTATTAGGGTTTTGGGTCATCTATTGAATGTATATTGGTCACACTGACAAAAATAAGTAGATTTTGACTAGTAACCACGGTGGAACGGCCGACCTAAAAAATTGTTGCAAAACTAAATTTTGTACTCGTCCAGACACCGTCGTACTTAACGGTCCAACTAACGGCACATGGGATGAAGGTCAAAAAAAAAAAGTGAGTTAGCCGAATCAGCTGATCTGACTCAATCTGATTGATCTGTGAATTTGGAACCTGTTTTTATTTTATCACACAAACAAAAACCATAAAGAAACATCAAGACTGCAACATAAATGAGCACCTTGTATAAAATTTTATGACCTGTTATTAGCCATAGAAATGCCATAGAAGAAAAATGGTCGGAAAGAAATTCCATCTAGCTTTTTATGCGTCTAAGCAATAATTTTTTGACATATATTAATTTTTACAATCGAAGTTTCAGTAATTTTACAATCGATCTAATATAAAAAAGTCAAAAAGACTTTTAGTTATTTTTTTCATTTTATTTAAACCAAAATATTACATATTACAGTATAACCCCTATAAAATAATACCGTCGGGACCGACAAAATTTATCAATTTATCGCGATATTAAATAATTGCATAAATTAATAATTATTAAATTATATATTAATTAGTTTATCAAAATATTGTTTAATTCCAAAACTAAAATAATCAACGAAATTAACCAATACACCTTATTCCATTGCAAATTATTTCGGCATTGTAAGATTCGTTCAATGCTTGACACCGTATCAAATAATCCAAGTGAAGCATTATATAATAAAGGAACTAGAGAATTGGAAAATGTAAGCAACGGATTGAATTATCATAGTGGAATGGATGTTGAACTTCTTTTAAACTTCCCTCAAAAGGATATTATTTCAGATTTGTTGACTGACGAAGAAATAATTGAGAGTGTCATGGGAAGAGAAGAAAGTGTTGATGTGGAAGTCGAAGATGAAAATGTGGTTACAAAGACACCTTCGTATAAAGAAGCCATCAAAGATGCAAAGATATTGAATATGTTTTTATTGTATCAGGAACGACAACACCAAAACCTTTTGTAATGTTAATAAAAATCCAAGATGAAATTCAATGTGACATTAATTTTAAGAAAAACCAAGTCACAATTGAATCATTCTTTACCAAATTAGCATTATATAAATTGGAGATTTATTAATTTATATATTCGAAGGGACCTAGAGAACGCTAAAAAAGTTATTATTTTATAAATTTAGCGAATTATTAATTTAACACATTGGTCCCAACTTGGGACGGACAAAAATTATTAATTTATCGTGATTATTAATTTATCGCGGATTAAATTTTAGGGGTTCTACTGTACATAAGAACTAAGCTACGCCCGCTTTTCTCTTTTCTACCTGGCTTTCAGATCTAAAATTTAAACTTAATTACATCTTTAGGTCTTCCTTCTGAACTGATCTTTTTAACTGATAAAAATTAATAATATATTTTTACTAATACAACAAACTACATCAGAAGCAAACACTTCGATACGAGATGATGTAAATGATGAGAAAGATCTCTGAACACAGGACAAAGAAACTTTAAATAACTAGAATCTAACATGAGATTAAGGATTCTTGAGAGGAAATATCATAATGCCAAGAAGAAGATGTTTCTTTGTTGATTGATGCTATTAAACAACCATCTACCATGATGTCGTTGTTGCTGCTGCGATGTATTGGATTTGCCATAAAAGATGATGAAGAAGGAAGGAGTTGCTGCTATTTACTTTTCTGGTTCATGTTAGGGTTTTTCTCAAGGAATGGATGGAGCGGCAAATACTATTACTGCTTATATAGAGTTGCATATGTGCCCGTCAGGTTTAGGGTTCTCTTGCTATCCTTATTTCAAATATTTTAACTTCATCTAACGGGTCATCCAAGAATACTAGGGATCATCTCTTGCCTTGTCGGCACGGTCCTACGGGTCGCGAACCAACCGAACTTCTAGACCCATAAGTTCGGCAACATTGAGGGCAAACCGAACATTACTCTGTAAATCCTATAAACAAAGTTCGGTAACCTGCGTGTTAACCGAATGACTAAATTCCTCCATTAAGAGCCAGTTCGGTGTTAGATGTGTTCGGTTACCTGTTCTTCACATAAGGTAACCGAATAAGCCCAAATCTACTTAAAAAATTTTCATTTTTTAAAATTTTGATGAATTCAACCAACACTATCTAAGTTTAAAGCATACCTGGGTACCCAAATACTCTTCCCCCGGTTGTGGTTGGTAAAGTCCTTGTTTTTCTTCTTCATCTTCTCTAACTTTACTCTCTCAATAATTCTACTTCTTAAAAAAAAAAAAACCCATCTGATTTTTCAATCTAAGTAATTATCTTTAACTTAATCATTTCACTACGCATTACACTAACTAGTCAATACCCAAAATTAATCATGGGGGTAATTTAGGTATTAATATAATCATCTAGATACGGGGTGACCTATATTTACTTCTAATGTCTTACCTAAAATAAAACAATGGGACACAAAAAAAAGGCTGGTTCCAAATTAAGTTATGTCCGACTCCGGTTGAAGTTTTCGAGCCCCATTCATTGGACCTTCTGACCAATAAGCACCACAAGTGTACAAAGAACATCTAAGAAAACATCCCACCGGCAACGCTACCAGTACATGTTTGTGCAATTGATAATAATACTATCTTAAATGGAATTGAGGAATACTTAATCAAAGTTAATAATTTTACAACACGAAAAATGAAAAACACTTTTAGTTAATTTTCTTTATTTTATTTAAACCAAAACAAAACAAATTACAGAACTAATAAGCAACACCAACTTTTTTGTTTTCTACTTTGCTTTTAAATATAAAATTTAAGCTTCATTACAACTTCAGGTCCTCTTTTTAACTATTGATCTGATTCACATATTTTTAACTACTGAAAATTGAATACATATTTTTGCTAATCTAACGAACTGCATCATTAACAACACTTCACAACAAGATGATGCAAAAATAATAGAAAGGTCTATGTAAAGGAACACGAGAAGAGACTTGGATAACTAAAACCTAACCTAAGATGAAAAATTGTTGAGAGGAAAAATCATAATGCCAAGATGAAGATGTTCCTTTATCGATTGACGCTATTGAACAACCATCTACCATGATGTTGTTGTTGCTGCAGCGATGTATTGGATCTTCCATGAATGAATATGGAAGAAGAAGCTGGTGTAATTTGCTTTTCTAAATCTGGTTAGGGTTTGCTTTCTTTCTCAAAGGGAAGAAGTAGGAGGCACAAATGCAACTTCTATTTATAAAGGTCTACAAATCTGTTTAGGGTTCACTTGTTATCGTTGATTTCAAATCTTTTCATTTCATCTGACGGATATATCAAATACCAGGGATTAATTACATTGGCACAAGCATATAGACATCCCGGTATTGTCACCCTGGACTCCTGGACTCATTTATGGCCCAAATATTTGGTTTCAAGAGTACAAAAACTTGCAGACTTGATTTGATTTCCCCAATGCTGCAACTTTGTATTTACTGAATAGCAAAACCCGCTAACATAATGGAATCCAAGCAAACCTCCATCATAAACCACATGTTTAGATGAGGTGAAACCGTTTTCTTTCATTTTTTTTTTTCCAACAAGGGACCAGTACAACTCCTTCCATATTCCAAAGCAGCATCCTTAGTGATATCACGTGTCTTGATTTGTAGTTTCATCTTCTAGCAATTGGAGAATTGTGTAATTTGCTCCGGTTAGAATAGTAGTAATAAGTAGTTTGTGATTGTAATTATGTTTCTTTAAGCCAAGCACTAAGGTTGGGATTTTGGCTTGGCTATAGCTCAATTACGGCAAAAGACAACTGTTATGGGGCATCGCTAAGATCAAGTGTGTTGAATTTGCTTGACTTGGCTAGTGAGTGGAACACATTATACATCTATTTCTCATTACACTCAGGCCAATGCAAGTCCACACTAAGAAAAATCAGGAGATCCATAGTAGAACGTTTTTTGTTTGGATATCTCTTGGCTATAATTTAGCTGTAGCCAAGAAAAACGGCTAACTATAATGCTTGGCCTTATATGTAATTTTGTGCATCCCTTAAACCAGCCGGAGTGCACATTCTCATTCCTCATGCAGAACTTTAAAAATGTTTGTCATGATCATGCGGCATTATGCATTTCAACTTTGTGTCCGATATTGCACCAACCGTCAATCGCCTCATCAATTGCTCCTCCCAAGTGCTCCTAGCTGAAATGTTAATTGGTCTAAGCCTTGCAAAACAGTTTTCTCTACACTGTTCCTTCTCTTTTGGATTTGTTGAAACTGTTGTCATAGAATTGCAGATTTAGACAAGTTTATGTTTAGAACATAAAACCAAATTTGTGACCTCATTAAGATGGTTAAAAAAAATAGGTTCTTCTTATTTTGCAGTGAGTCTATTGCAGATGGATCTGATGATGAACTTAAGGACTAATGTTTGTGCAGTAATCATATATATTTCCAAACATGAGCATTACTTAATCAAAGATACAATCAATCTAATTCAAGAATAAAAAAAAATAAAATAAAAAAATGCATTTACTTCACTTAAACAAAAACTATACAAGAACTAAGCAAACACCAGCTTTTCTCTTTTATACTTTGCTTTCAGATCTAAAACTTAAGCTTACATCTTCATGTCCCATGAACTGTTGATTTTCAGATTCTTTTAAATAGTCAAAATTAAAAACATTCTTACTAATCATGGAAGGACTACATCTGAACAAAATGACTAAAAAACAGGTGATACGAAAGATATTATAAAATATCTAAGAGTTTTGAGAGGAAAAGTCATAATGCCAAAATATATTTCCTTAATATGGACGCTATTGAACAACTATCTGCCATGATGTTGTTGTGGTTGCTTCTGCAGTGTAGTGTTTTCTTAGCCACCATGATTAAGGTCATAGATGAAGAATAAGAAGAAGAAGCTGTAATTTGCTTTTCTCTTGCTACGGTTTGATTTCAGATCTAATGAAGGGATGATGCATAGAGGCGCAAAAGGTTACTACCACGGATGCTTATAAATGGATACATACCGTTTAGTTTAGGGTTCATTTGCTATCGGCTTACCCATGTCTTTTTTATTAGGGTTCACTCGTTGAGGGATTTGGGCATCTATAGAACATACTGTTATTCACACGGACTCAAATAAGTAGATGTTGACCAGTCAAAAGTAGATTAGTGGACTGTAAAATTCCAAAAGAAGGCGTCAAATTTCAAGAATTGTTTACTCTCAAACAATGAAACAAAGTATAGATGGAAATTAGGATCGTGTAGAAATTAGAATAGGAGTCAAGTCTCAAATGGGCACTACCGCACTATCTAGCTAGCACTCCCTTGTTCCAACTTTACAAATCTTTTTCAGATTGTTCAAGTTTTTTGGGTCTCCTTGTTTAGTTGTTGGTTTGTATATTAAGGTAAGAACGTCAAAGATAATTTAACTTTTCTTTTTCATCTGATAGGTTGAATACTGAGCTTTCCTAGAGTGATAATGTTTTTATTGAACTTTTGCCACCCAAAGACGCACAAAGCCCAGCCCTTAAATTTATTGATGTCAAGTACTCGATCAACTAGAAAAATGGGGAGAAAAAAAGTACTTGGGTACTAGAGGAGCCTAAAATGAAGGTTGCCATCACGAGAGGGGAATAAAACTTGACCAACAAAGAGAAATATCAATTTATTTTAGTTTGAACGTCAAATGAGAGTATTAAGATTCATAAATATTTTACATGGAGGAGGAAGGTGGTATAAACCGGAATAAAATCCTAGCATTTAAAGCAATTCTAGTGGTACACCTTACATTTAAAGCAGAACAAGGTGATCAAGATGATGTAAAAGAAAAAATATTGTTTTTTTTTCTTCTTTTTTTTTTTGGTATTATTGGTTTGGGCGTGTAGTTGGATTTTGGGGTCCTTCGTTTAATTTGCTTCCGAAGAAAAATAAATGGTGGTTTTCTTATTGGTATTGCTTAAACAAATGACTCTGATGGTGTCATCTCCATTAACCTTCTAAACACAAAACTTGAACACTACATTGGAACTAATAGCGATGCAAGCTATTATTGGTTAATAGCTGAATTTAGGTAATGCGAAGTTACTAGAACTTTAAAAATGCTGCATTATGCATTTCAGCTTTTTGCCCGAGATGCCAATATTGCGCTAACTGTCAGGCGACTTATGTTTATGCAGTTAAAAATATATTCCCAACATTTTGTACATATATTATTCTTCTTCTTGATTAAATTGGTCAGTAAATTATGTTCTTTTTCTTGATTATATTTTTAAACTCTCACAAACATTAAAAACAATCATCAATATCGTTCCATTCAGCACATCCTCTTGATGAATTTGTCAAAACTGCTGTAGTCATTGACTAGCTTCTAAAATCCAGAACATAAAATAAATAAATTTTGTGACCCCTTTGATTTGCCAAGGATTTAACTAAGATGGCTAATCAAGATTATTCTTGATTATATTGGTTCTGGTACTAGTGGTGTTCAAGTAAAGATAAAAGGACAACTAATGCATTTGCAATTATTTACTAACATTTTGCACATGAAATTTAGCAATAATAAATCAAAGTTAGTAAAAACAAAAAAAATCAAAATCAAAAACACTGCTTTTACTTGATTTTCTTCATTTAATTACATCTAAAATTGAGCAACGCCCGCTTTTCCCTTTTCTACTTTTCTTTTAGATCTAAAATTCAATCTCAATTACATCTTCAGTGAACTATTGATCCGATTCACATCTTTTTTAGCTGGTATAAATTCAATACAAGATGCATGTGCAGTTAATTGAGACAATGAGACATCGCATAACAAGAAATTAACACAAGATTAAAGATTCTTGAGAGGAAAAATCATAATGCTAAGAAGAAGATGTTTTGGTGTTGATCGACGCTATTAAAAAACCATCTGCCATGATATTGTTGCGATTTTCAATAGAAAATGATGAAGAAGGAAGGGGATGCTGCTGTGTTTAATTTTCTGGTCATATATGGTTAGGGTTTGCTTTCTCAAGGGATGGATGGAGGCACAAATAGTGCTTATATAGAGGTGTATACGTGCCGGTTTGGTTTAGGGTTCACTTTCTATTGTTGATTTCAAATCTTTTTACTTCATCAAACGGCTCATCCATAAAGTTTATAGCACTCTTTCCTTGTCGGCATGTCCCTGGACTCATTTCTGTCCGGATTTTAAGAGAATTCCGTAAAGTTATGAAGTAGGCAATGAACATTTTTGACCATCGGCTGTAAGCTGCCGTCCATGCATGGCTTTGAAAAGTTTTCGTTGTTCTCAAAAGCGAAAGAGTCTATGATAAATTAAAGGACATAACTTAGATACATAGATTAATTTAGCATGGAAGTGATTAACACTAACTAGTTCAATGCCACACACAGAAAGTACTAGACATCCGGCAACTATCCCGAGGTTTCCATTTTTTTTTCCAGATCAGACAAAGGGGCCTCAATAATCGGGTGAACTTGTTTATTATTTCTTACATGATTGAAATCCCACCAGAGTTCAAAAATTGTATATTTGGAAATCTCCATTATTCTATTGAAACATTATTAAACTAACCTAAGAGACAAAATGGTATTAATTGCTATTCAGTATCTGCTCGCGCTAGCTCAGAGATGTAAAACCAAAGACGCAGGATAAGCATCAACAAGTCTAAAAACTAGAATAACGCCAATTATTCCGTCATAGATTCGACATTCCCCTAATAATTAAGTAGTAACCATAACCTGGGAAGGGCCTATGACTACCTGAGGCCCAAGTAGAAAACTTATTTTACTAAATCTTGGCTCCAATAATCTATCAAGAAATGTTACAAATGAGCAATACTAATCAAAGTTACAAAAATTAAAAAAAAAATGCTGCTTTTACTTCACAAACCAAAATAATACAGATTACATAACTAAGCAAATACCAACTTTTCTCTTTTACATCTTGCTTTCAGATCTACAATTTAACGGCTTACATCTTCAGGTCCTTTTGAGCTAGCTGTTGATTTGGAAGAAAATGACTAAATAACAGATAATAGAAATGCAGAGAAATATGTTTTTTTTATACAACAGAGAAAGATGTTAATTCTCAAGAAACACGTAAAAATAGATTGTAACAAATGAAACCCCAATGATGAGTTATGCAAGATTTTTGAGAGGAAAAGTCATAATGCCAAGATATTTCTTTATTGTGGACGCCATTGAGCAAACAACTATCAGCTATGATGTTGTTGTTGCTGCTATTGCAATGTAATATTTGCTTAGCCGCCATGATTAAGGTCATAGATGAAGAGGAAGGTAGAAGCAGCTGTAATATGCTTTACTCTGGTTAGGCTTGATTTCTTTGGTTACATGGAGGCGCAAAAGATTACTACCAGTAATAATGCTTATAAACGGTTACACATTAGGGTTCCTTTGCTATCGTTGATTCAGATCTCTTTATTTCATCTAACGGCTTCTCCATGTAGGGTTCCATCGTTGAGGGATTTTGGGCATCTATCGAATATACTATTATTCACACCAACTCAAATGTGTATATGTTGACCAGTTAATAATTTTTATTGACTAGATGAAAAAACCTGACCAACAAAAATGTTACTCGTATTGAAAGGAAAATATCGAAATCATCAGTTTGAGCATTAAAGAACCGAGCAACAAAGTTGGGAAATGTTTAGAAGAGGTTGTACCTCAAAATGTTTTTTAGGGCTAGTCCAGAAGCGGCACGATTTCTAAATGGGATACCATTTTTGGTGGGCTGATCGCCGCTGATCCCATTATATATGAGACAAAAAAGAACTCTAACAGATCCAGATCCTGATCGTTGGATCTTCCAACTGTTATCACCGGATTTTCCAAATGTAGTCTCTCCCGGTAATATTCGTATAGCGGTACCTCCTTTATTACATCTTCGGGTCTTCCTTCTGAACTGATAATAATATATTTTTACTAACCCAACAAACTACATCAGAAGCAAACACTTCGGTAGCAGATGTCGTAAAAGATGAGAAAGATCTTCGAACAAAAGACAAAGAGACGTTAAATAACTAGAATCTAACAGAAGATTAAGGGATCTTGAGAGGAAATATCATAATGCCAAGAAGAAGATGTTTCTCTGTTGATTGATGCTATTAAACAACCATCTACCATGATGTTGTTGTTGCCGTTGCGATGTATTGGATTTGCCATAAATGATGATGAAGAAGGAAAGAGTTGCTGCTGCTATTTACTTTTCTGGTTATGGTTAGGGTTTGCTTTGTCAAGGAATGGATGGAGGCGCAAATACTATTACTGTTTATATATAGTTGCATATGTGCCCGTTTGGTTTAGGGTTCATTTGCTATCCTTGATTTCAAATCTATTAACTTCATCTAACGGCTCATCCAAGAATACTAGGGCTCATCTCTTGCCTTGTCGGCACAGTCCTACACTCATTTCTTGCCCGAAAATTAGATTTTAACCAAATTTTGGAAGGTTATTATTGGGGCGTCACATTCCATTAGAGGGGCGTTACCTCATAGGATAAAAACAGGTCACCTATAAGTAATATCAAAAACCCCTTATCTCAAATAATTTTGTAATCACCAAACAACCCTTATTTAATTAATTTTAATTAGATAATAATTAAATTAATGAATTTTGTTATATACTTGGTGAATTCTGGGATAGTTTTTGTGGGAGAGAAAAACCAAAGAGGAGAAAAAAGAATTTTATTGTAGATTTATTTCAAAACCTAGATTTTGATTCACTCAACCAAAATGAATGAAACAAGTTATCAACGAAGTGAAGAAGCAATGGTTGAAAATCAACAGGTATGCCTCTAAAATATCTCCCATGAGTTCAATTTCGCACAAAATTAGCTAAAGTACGTTAAAAAAAATCATATTTTTCGACTTTAATGGGATATTACCGTTGGGTTGAGCTTCGTTTCCAACCGTAATCCATATTCACGGTTAGGTTTGGATGAACTCCAAACCGTAACTGGTTTTCAATAGGACCAAAGATTAATTACGGTTGGTAAAATGGCATGAAAACCCCAACCGTAACTCATTACGGCTAGGTTTATCCTATGGAAAACCAAACCGTAACCAATTACGGTTGGAAAATTCAGTCTAAACCTAGACGTAACACAACATACAAATCAAGTTTTACGGTTTGAATTCAACTAAACCTAGCCGTAAGTTCTTCATAAAACCAAAATTACGGTTTGAAAAGCAGTTCCTAACCTAGTCGTAACACTTTCATGAACACAACTGATACCCTAATTTCACTTCGATTTCATTCAATCTAACCTATTTTAAGCACAAAAACGAGTAAAAAAGATGGGTTTGTTCGATTATTACTTAACATACACCATCGGAAGTGATAAGGAAAGTGAAGTTTGAAGTTACCGTGGAGGAGAGGAAGAAAAGAATGATGAGAAGAGGAGCATCTTTTTTCTTGAATTAGAATACAAAAGATTAGGTTTTACTTAGTTAAAGGTAATTTAGACATTTTATATTTGTATTAGGATACCCCACAACCACTTTTTTGGACACTAAGAATCCAAGTGAAGCCCCTCTATTGGAAGGTGACGCACCAATAATAACCTTCAAATTTTAAGAGAGTTTGGACTTTTGGAGTATTAATCGCACTATAACGAAGTAGGCAATGAACTTGAACATTTTTGACCATCGGCTATAGGCTTCCGTTTATCCAAACCCCTTTGCAGTTTTGCAAGATGCTGCTGCAACTTTGTGGTTACTGTATAACTAAATATTGGAACCCAAGCAAACCCCTCCATCATAAACCTTTGTGTATTGCATTTTTACCCAATCCGACCGACTTTAAACTTGAACAAATGAGGACTGAGCCGTATGACTTGTATGATTTTAGTACAACTTAAGAAATCTCTACGAACCTGCATGCTAACTACTTCTTCCCTCTTTGCAATCTCCATTTTTTTTTCCTCTTAAAATCAGTTTTGGTTTTCCTCATTACTTAATTTACTTGCTTTGGTACCTTGGGTAGGTGGTATATGTATTATTTTGTTTGTCGATATAAAAGCAAAAAAAGACTGTTCTCATTTGCCATCAGTTCATTTCTCTGGTCCTTTACTTTCATATGGAGCATTTATTTTTGGATGAACAAACAAACAGAAAGCTATTGTGCTATGGACAATGCATGCGTGGGAAAGATATGCAAAGCTAGTAAGCGATGCATTGAGCAAGGGTTCTCAATCATAGAATACTCATTTAGATTGCTTGCACTTGATCGTCAGAGAGCTTTTGGGGCCAAGGAGGGCTTACCACTCTCATTTGGACCACTCAATCGAGGAAGATGTGTCCTACCACAACAATAACGTGGGTTGATCTTGTTGTTGCAAGAGTAGTCTTAAATCTATAGTCTAATATTTTGAAATCCGTAAGTCCACTCGCATCCACTTGGTTCATCCATTCGCCCGGGTAACAAACTGAACATGGGAGCATTTCTAAAACCCATCATTTTAAATTTTAAGAGATTGGACGCGGGTGATATCAAATCTGCATCCGTTGGTCACCTCTAGCAAAGCCAGAAACCAGATTAAGAGGAACCAAAACTTTATCAAGGGTGCACGAAAGCCAAAAGTAGCATTAAAATCCCAAAATCCACAACAACAACAACAAAAAGGCTTGGGAGGCAGCTGGGATGAGTGTGGAGTTGCACACCCATGCTCTCAATTGGCTCCGCCATTAGCTGAGTCCCGGCACTCTTTCAATTGCTTCAAAATTTAACTAGTTGTCATACCTGTAGTAGCAGCTTAGCATACGTGGTTATACTTTTAAGTTGAGGAAACAAGAACATGTAATAGCATCGTAGTTTCTCTTCAACTTGTTTCGTGAGAAATGACTTGGTTTGATGCCTCATATACCTCCTTGTATGAACAAATAATAGTATTATCTGGCAAGTTTTACCTTGATCTTTTTATCCGGCACTAATAACATCTTCACGAAACATGCTAGCGCTAATAACAGGGACTCCTGTTGAAGTTTAAACAATAGGTAGAGCCTTCAAGGCCCATATGTGAGTCCTGCTAACCAATAAGCACCACAAACACAAATAACATCTAGGAATACATCCCACCGGCACCGGTACCAGGAAATGCTTTTTAAGTAAAGTTCGGACTAATGTTTGTGAAATTGATAAATAATATTATCCTAAATGGAATTGAGTACTTAATCAAAGTTAGTAATTTTACCATCAATGTAATATAAATAATCAAAAACACTCCTTTTAGTAATTTTACTTCATCTAACGGCTCGTCCATGTATTGAAGAATGGCTTATCTCGTGCCTTGTCGGCACGTTCCTGGACTCATTTCTGGCCTGAAATTTTGATTTTAAAGTTATGAAGTAGGCAATGAACTCAAAGATTTTTGAGCATCGGTTGTAGGCCACCATGCACAAAGTCTTTGAAAAGTTTAGCGCTAACCGTCATCAGTTTTATAAATTGAGCAAAGACTTGATCATAATGAATGTGCTGCTCCCAGCTGAAATGCAATTCTGGTCTGATCTTGCAAGTGTATATGGACGGATTCTCTAAAACTTGTAAAACAATTTGTTCCAATTTGTCAAAAATACTTTTGTCATTGAATTGCAGATTTAGACATGTTTCCAAGTAAGATGGTTAAAATTAGGTTCTTCTTCCTTTGCAATGAGTCTATTGGTTATTGCAGATGGATCTGATGTTGAACATAAAGACTAATGTATGTACGTGCAGTAAATATATTCCAAACATGAGCAATACTTGATTAAAGTTAAGATCAATCTAATACAAAAAATCAAAATCAAAAACACTGCTTTTTACTTCACTTAAACAAAAATAATACAGATCACATAACTAAGCAAACACCAGATTTTTCCTGTTAAACTTTGCTTTCATCTTCAGGTTCTTTTGAACTGTTGATTTGAAATTTTGATCTTCAGTCAAAAACTACATCGGAAGAAAACCATGTTAAATCCCAAGAAAGACGAAAACAGAGATCTTAAAAAAGCAGATCTCAAAAAAAAAGATATAAGATTTTCGAGAGGAAAAATCATAAGGCCAAAATAATCCGTGACCATGGACGCTATTGAACTATCCGTCGTAATGTTGTTGTTGCTGCAGCGATGTAATATTTACCAGCCGCCGTGATTAAGGTCGACATAGATGAAGAAGGAAGAAGTTGCTGAAATTTTCTTTTCTCTGGTTAAGGTTTGATTTCTTTCTAACAAAGGGATAGATGGAGGCGCAACAGGTTACTATCAATGATGCTTATAAATGGTTATTACAGATCCGCAGTCTAGTTTAGGGTTCATTTGCAATCGTTGATTTCAGATCTCTTTATTTGATCAAACGGTTTTTCCATGTCTTTCTATTGGGGCTTACTCGTTGAGGGATTTGGGCATCTATCGAAAATATTATCCGCACTGACTCAATTAAGTAGATTTTGACCAGTCAATAAATTTATTGAATAAAACTTGACCAACAAAATTGTTAAAGTATGGAAATGTTTTTTTTTTACTTCATTTAACGGCTCATGCACATCAGAGATGGTACCTCATCATCTTTTGTACGTATATTGTTGCAACTGTAACAACAAAACACTAAAAGAAGATCTTAGAAATAAATTTCTGAAAAGGTAAATAAACACCCAATGGAAAGCAAACAGATAACAGAGTCACGTGTTCAACATGTTGTTTTTAACATAATAGTTGACCGGTACGCCTCAAGAATGAGTGATGTCTATACCCTGTGGTCAAGTCGTATCCAAGATAAAACTGCCCGTTGCAAGCACTGTTAGCACTAGAGTACTTGCCCACTCTTACGAATTCAACAACAATGGCACAAAGAATGTAAAAACCACGCAGAGGAAGAGAGGCGAAAAGAAGAAAGATATTAGCTTCTTCTGGACACAAATTGAAATGAAAAGTTCGAGTCCCTTTTATAAGTAGAAACCATAGAGGGGCAGTAATGACAATTTATTCTCAAATCAATTCCATGCATGCAACTAATTAAATTACAACGGAAATAAAACAGCCAATTTAATTTAATTTTCAACTGAAAATAAAATTTAAAACGGAAAGAATATTTAAATTAATTAAACCTATCATTATTGCATAAGAATTTTTGGTAAGCAAAATATATTATGCTTGGTCAAACGCCCACCACATTAAGACAAAATTTATTTGATTGTAAAATATTTAAGGAAATAATTTAAAAGAATTTTGTCAAAATAATTTAAAAATAATCCACAAGTCATGATTAGAATGATGCATAGTGACAAGTTGTGTAATTTGCTCGGGTTGGAAGAATAACAAGTTGTCCACTGGTATTGATGTTTCATCGTTTGTTTTATGCAACTTTGTCGTCCCTTGCACATTTCCGGTTGTCTTATTGGTATTTTATTAACAAATGACGCGTATCATGTCATCTCGATCAACCCTCCAAACACAAAAGTTGAAAAGTACATTGAAACTGATAAAATCAAAGCGATGGTAGCTGTTAGTGGTATATTATATAATAGATGAATTATTATATATTTCAGCTGCATTATGTATTTCATCTTTGTGCCCGAGATGCCAATATTGCAAAGTTACTAGAACTTTAAAAATGCTCTCATTATCGTTCTGCATTATGTATTTCAGCTTTGTGCCCGAGATGTCAATATTGCGCTAACTGTCAGGGGACTTATGTTTATGCGGTTAATAATATGTGCCCAACATTTTGTACATGTAACTGAGCCACAATAAAAATGAATGTGCTCCCAATAGATCCAAGCTGAAACTGTAGATATGTTATTATTCTTTCAACTCTTATAAACATTAAAATCAATCTTCAATATCCCCTATCACTTGTGTTTTATAACTCTTCCATTCACCACATCCTCTTGATGAATTTGTCAAAACTGCTGTTGTCATTGACTAGCTTCTAAAATCCAGAACATAAAAAAATTGATCTGTTAAGGATTTGATCTGTAAAAAATTTCCTTTTAGGCTTTTAGAGTGATTATGTTGGTTCTAGTACTAGTGGTAGTGATTGCAGATGTATCTGATATGATGGTGTTCAGGTAAAGTTAAAAGGACAACTAATGCTCGTGCAGTTACATTTTGCACATGAAATTGAGAAATAATAAATCAAAGTTAGTAAATTTGCAATCCACCTAGTATAAGAAGAAGAAAAACGAAAACACTGCTTTTACTTGATTTTCTTTATTTAATTTAAACCAAAACAATGCAGATTGCAGAACTAAGCAGCACCAGCTTTTCTCTTTTCTACTCTTATAGATCTTAAATTGAAGCTTAATTGCATCTTTCGATCCTCCTTCTGAGATGTTGATCCGATTTACAACTTTTTTTAACTGGTGTAAATTAAATAAAAAAATAATCGCCAAAAACAATACATCTGAAACAAACACTTCAATACCAGATGATGCAAATTAAGAGAAGGATCTGTGTAACTCTCGAGGAACATGAGACAAGGAGATGGACTACTATTAAACATAATGCCATATTTGGTTTGGATTGGCTCACAAATACTTTGGATAACTGGAATCTAACGGAAAATTAGAGATTCTTGAGAGGAAAAATCATAATGCCAACAAGAAGTTGTATCGGTGTTGATTGACGCTATTAAACAACCATCAGACATGATGTTGTTGTTGTGTATTGGATTTTCCATGGAAGATGAAGAAGAAGGAAGGAGATGCTGTCGTATTTACTCTTCTTGTTATGGTTAGGGTTTTCTTTCTCAAGGGATGCATGGAGGCACAAATAATGCTTATATTTAGTTTAGGGTTCACTTTCTATCGTTGGTTTCAGATATTTTTTCTTCATCTAACGGCTCATCCATAAATTGTAGAATACTAGTAATTATCTCGTGCCTTGTCGGCACAGTCCTGGACTCATTTCTGGCCCGATTTTAAGAGAGTTCCATAAAGTTATGAAGTAGGCAATGAACATGAACATTTTTAACCATCCACTGTAGACTGCCATCCATGTGAAGAAAAGTCTTTGAAAATTTTTCATTGTTCTCAACTTCTTTGATAGCTCTATTCGACATTGAAGCGAAAGAGTCTATGATAAGAGGACATATCTTAGATACATAGATTCATTTAGAATTGAAAGTACTAGACATCCGGTAATTATATCTATTTAGCATTGTATAATATGTTTCCTTGCCTCTTTATCAATGGATGGCGGCCCTGTTCTGAGTATATTCAACTCATTGAGCCTCTATCTTGGCTCCAATAATCCCTCAAGAAATGTTAAAGATGAGCATTACTAATCAAAGTTACAATCAATCTAATACAAAACTTAAAAATCAAAAACAGTTCTTTTCTCTTTTACAGCTGTTTATGGGAGAAAATCGCCTCTGCCGAATTTAGTAAATTCGATGGTGGAGAGATTGGTTTAAACCCTTAAACAAATGTGCTGCATGTGAGCACTTTTGATTCGAGATATCAATCTGTACAACTCTGGACTAAACCAAGAAGATGGCCGTTCCAGATTAGCTTCGGTCATAAAGTGGAGGAAAAGGGTTGATTTGGGGAGGATGGCGAAGAAGGGTGATGAGACTAGATAGTTATGGCTAGGTAGTATCTCGACTTGTATCATAAGTGTAGAAGCTTGCGGAAGCTTGCTAGTGATGGAAGCTTTTGAGAGATCTTGCAAAGTGGTTATCTGATAGTATTGTATTTTAGCTGACCAAGACTTGTTGTCTTTTGGAAGAATAGGTGAAACCTTTTTATAATACAAGTGAGATTGAATGTACCCTGGACTCATTAAGGAATTGAGTAAATGTGCCAATTAAAACAGGGGAGGTGGAAACCGTTGGCTTTATGGTGAAAAACGTTTTCACCATAACTTTCCTTATTTAATTGACCGTATTCATTCCTTGCACGCCTTGCTTTATTGCGAGCGTAGTGTACGCTGCACGCTGTGACCGCCAAACCAAAACCCCAAGTGGCAATGCCAAAGTCTCTAGTGAAGCATTGCGGCATGTGCCAATGGCATGTGCGGGATGTGTCGACCGCAAGTTGTAATTTGAGTGCAGATGGCAATGCCAAAGTCGCTTGGTGTACCATTTGGCATGTGCGGAATGCCTTGGAAATTGTCTAGCAAGTTGGGGATAAAAGTGGCTAGTGGTTGCATGTTGGCATGTGCCAATGGCACGCACGACCACTTTTGCCAAGTCGCGGACGCTATAATTGGATAGAGGCTTGGGATAGAAAGTGGCTAGTGGTAACGTGTTGGCATGTGCCAATGGCACGTATGACCACCTTGGCCAAGTCACGGGCGCTACAATTGGATAGCGTATTGGGAGAGAAAGTGGCTAGTGGTAACGTGTTTGCATGTGCCAATGGCACATATGGCCACCTTGGCCAAGTCGCGGGCGCTACAATTCGATAGCGGTTTGGGATAGAAAGTGCCTAGTGGTAACGTGTTGGCATGTGCCAATGGCACGTATGGCCACCTTGGCCAAGTTGGGTAGCGGCTTGGAATAGAAAGTGGCTAGTGGTAACGTGTTGGCATGTGCTAATGGAGCGCACGGCCACTTTGGACAAGTTACGGGCGCTACTTTTGTGTAACGTCTTGGAATAGAAAGTGGCTAGTGGTAACGTGTTGGCATGCGCCAATGGAACGCACGGCCACTTTGGCCAATTTGCGGGCGCTACTTTTGGGTAGCGGCTTGGAATAGAAAGTGGCTAGTGGTAACGTGTTGGCATGTGCCAATGGCACGCACGGCCACTTTGGCCAAGTTTCGGGCGCTACTTTTGGGTAGAGGCTTGGAATAGAAAGTGGATAGTGGTAACGTGTTGGCATGTGACAATGGCATGCACGGCCACTTTGGCCAAGTTGCGGGCGCTACAATTGGATAGCGTCTTGAAATAGAAAGTGCCTAGTGGTAACGTGTTGGCATGTGCCAATGGCACGCACGGCCACTTTGGCCAAGTTGCGGGCGCTACTTTTGGGTAGCGGATTGGAATAGAAAGTGGCTAGTGGTAACATGTTGGCATGTGCCAATGGCACGCACGGCCACTTTGGCCAAATTGCGGGCGCTACTTTTGGGTAGCGACTTGGAATAGAAAGTGGCTAGTGGTAACGTGTTGGCATGTGCCAATGGCACGCATGGCCAAGTTGACCTAGTGGGACCGGCATAAAAGGAGCATGCTATCTTGGGAGGTACTGGCGCAAGGTTGATAGGCTTGTGTGGTGAGACCAGCGCAAAGGCAGCGTCCTTGGGAGGTATTGGCATCGTTGATGGGGCTTGAGCGGCCGTTGGGAAGTTGGGCACTTTTGTGGGCCCAAACTTCCCTTATACGCGCGGCTTAAGGAGAAAAGGAATCCTTCCCCATTGGGGAAACCGCTCACATATATATACATGAAGTCCTTTCTTTTATCTTGCGCTTTGTTCCTTCCTTCTTCCTTTCTAGCAGTAAAGTGATAAATGAGAAATCGGCTACCCAGGTGTGTATTCTAGTACTTCTCTTGTTTCCCTTTGTAGGTGCAAACCCTAGCAGTAGGTGCCTTTTCTTTCATAAGTCTTGGGTTAATATTGCGCATACGATTGGTTGGCGTGCTTCTTGTAGAGAATATTATATGATTTGATTCCGTAGAAAATATTGAAGTAGGATACTGTATATATATGCACTTGAACCCGAGAAAAATATTGCACATGAATCCGGAATAAAAATACTGTATGCATGCTTCATATGAACCCGAAAGAATTACTGTATATGAATCCCGAAGAATAATAATGTATATGCTCTTCATATGAACCCGAAAGAATTACTGTATATGAATCCCGAAGAAGAATACTGTATATGTGCTTCTTATGAACCCGGAAGAATTATTGTATATGAATCCCGAAGAAGAATACTATATATGCTCTTGAACCCAAAAAATATACTGCGCATATAATTTTGAACCCGAAGTAGGATATATACTGTATATGTATTACGAAACCATACTATTCTCCCATGTGTCAGGGATTTTTCTTCTTGTCGAGTGGGGTTATGTGTTTGGGAGATCATTTCATAATTTCCTTGTTTTGTTTTGTGCATATATCTTGTTGTTAAGTGAGAAAAAACCGACAAGATGTTACCTTTATCGAAAGATGTTGATAGTTCGAAACCAAACATAGATGATGAGTTCTTTACCAAACCCTTTGCTCCTGCTCGGAGGAATCTTCCAGACTTCGAGACAACTTTATTTACTGATGGTGAAAATGAAAAGAAGACCCGCACAGTTCGGCTGGAGCATATCATATGGTTTTGTCTTCATAAAGGAGTGTATGCCTCTTTCAGTATTGACTTCAGGATGTGTCAAAGCCCATTGCGTTCTTTTGATGTGTGGGTCGAATTTATGGTGGGTAGGGAACATATAAATTTCAATTTGACTCGAGCGAGGATTATTAATGTCGTCAGAGCTTCAACAAGGGTATGTTCAACTCTTCCAGTATTGACTTCAGAACTTGTTTACTATATCTTACATGATTAAAATCCCACCAAGGTATGTTCAACTCATTGAGCAGACCACTTGTTCCCTCTTTTATTTGGAATCTCCTCAATGTTACTATCAATCTAATACAAAAATTTAAAATAAAAAACGCTTATTTGCCATGTGCCAAATGGTATAGCGGCTTACTTTGGCATGGTTTCCTGTGAGTGCAGTATGTGGTTTGGTTTTGGCGTCGTTGCCATGGTGCAGTATGCGACTTGGTTTTGGCGTCGTTGCCATAGTGCGCAGTATGTGTCTTGGTTATGGAGTCGTTTCCATGGTGCGCAGTATGCGACTTTATTTTGGCATCATTTCCATGCTGAGCAGTATGCGTCTTGGTTTTGGCGTTGTTGCCATGGTGCACAATATGCGGCTTGGTTTTGGAATTAGGCTTCTGTGTTGAAAACCCAAATCTGGTATTTTGAAAAAATACACCCATTAATTGTTGACACATGAATTAAATGCTCGTAGTTAATGTGTTGCTGGTAACACTAGGTCATGGGGTTCTACTATTTTACCCCTTATGTAAAATCCACCATCGATATTAAGTCCATTGCTCAGCTCGGAACAAGATCTTTGTTGCGAGGTAATCATAAGATGGTGCCAAGACAAAATCCAAAAGAGAAACGGGAAAGTTATCTGCCCTTTTTTCTGAGATGCGGACTGGATTCGGAATCCTCGTCCTTGGCAGCTTTGCATGGAGCGGGAGATTGGCACAATCTGGTGGAAATGGACGGTTGGGAAGCATAAAGCTACTGGCGCGAGTTGAGAAGCTGAGCGTGCGCTGGCTGGTGGGGCAGATAGGAGATAGATGTGATAGATGGTGCGACTTGGGCGACATTGACAGGTCGGCGCGATTGGTGGGACCGGCACAAAAGGAGCATGCTTTCTTGGGCGGTACTGGCGCAAGGTTGAGAGGCTGGTGTGGTGAGACCGACGCAAAGGGAGCGTGCTTGGGAGGTATTGGCGCCGTTGATGGGGCTTGAGCGGCCGTTGGGAAGTTCGGCGCTTTTGTGGTCCCAAACTTCCCTTATACGCGCGGCTTTGGGAGAAAAGGAATCCTTCCCCATTGGAGAAACCGCTCACATATATATACATGAAGTCCTTTCTTTTATCTTGCGCTTTGTTCCTTCCTTCTTCCTTTCTAGCCGTAAAGTGATAAAGGAGAAATCGGCTACCCAGGTGTGTCTTCTAGTACTTCTTTTGTTTCCCTTTGTAGGTGCAAACCCTAGTAGTAGGTGGTTTTTCTTTCATAAGTCTTGCGTTGATATTGCGCGTACGATTGGTTGGCGTGCTTCTTGAAGATAATATTATATGATTTGATTCCATAGAAAATATTGAAGTAGGATATTTTATATGCACTTGAACCCGAGAAAATGATTGTACATGAATCCCGAAGAAAAATACTGTATGTGTGCTTCATATGAACCCAAAATAATTACTTTATATGAATCCCGAAGAAGAATAATGTATATGCTCTTCATATGAACCCGAAAGAATTACTGTATATGAATCCCGAAGAAGAATACTGTATATGTGCTTCTTATGAATCCGAAAGAATTACTGTATATGAATCCCGAAGAAGAATACTGTATATGCTCTTGAACCCAGAAAATATACTTCGCATATAATTTTGAACCCGAAGTAGGATACTGCATATGTATTACGAAACCATACTATTCTCCTATGTGTCAGGGATTTTTCTTTTTGTCGAGTGGGGTTATGTGTTTGGGAGATCATTTCATAATTTCCTTGTTTTGTTTTGTGCATATATCTTGTTGTTAAGCGAGAAAAAACCGACAAGATGTTACCTGAACAAGGCTCCGTTTCGTCGAAAGATGTTGATAGTTCGAAACCAAACATAGATGATGAGTTCTTTACCAAACCCTTTGCTCCTTCTCGGAGGAATCTTCCATACTTCGATCCAACTTTATTGACTGATAGTGGAAATGAAAAGAAGACCCTCATAGTTCGGCCGGAGCATACCATACAGTTTTGTCTTCATAAAGGAGTGTATGCCTCTTCCAGTATTGACTTCAGGATGTGTCAAAGACCATTGCGTTCTTTTGATGTGTGGGTCGAATTTATGGTGGGTAGGGAACATATAAATTTCAACTTGACTCGAGCGAGGATTATTAATGCTGTCAGAGCTTCAGCAAGTCTCCAGATTAGGAAAGATGTCACGGTCTTGGTTTCTTTCCTCTCTAGGTGGTGCTCGGACACTCACACAATTATCTGTAGATGGGGAGAAATAGCTTTCACCTTGGAGAGCGTGGCTTTCTTGTTGAATCTTCCGGTAACCAGGGATCTTAACATCCAATTATCCAGAGATGAGAAGAAGATGCGAAATGACCTTGCTGCTAAGTTGGGAGATTTTGCCCGAAAAGACTCTACTGCGAAGTCGAAGTATTCCGTCCGGAAGAAGGATAAAAGGTTCTTTTACAGATGGTGGATATATCAGTGGTTTCCGGAAGAGTTGGAGGCTGGACAGAAGAGCAGCGATCTCCACGATGCAGCATTTTTGGCCCTCTGGTTGTCTAGAGACATTCTTGACGACGGTTCCGGCAAGAAGGAGATAATGGAAGAACTACTACCAATTGTTATGAAGTTGGCGAAAGGAGAAGTCCTCCCCATTGGCAGGCTATTCCTTGGATCCTTGCACACGCATCTGGATCACTTAGTCGTGAATATGCGAGTTTCAAATGGTTTCATGAAAATGGATTCGTATGTGAACGTCGTTTTTCTGCAAGCGTGGCTATGGGGTAATTTTGAAAAGTATGCTCCAAATCCGTTGCCTAAGATTCCTACGAGATGGGGTGGCTCTCGAATTATTCGATGGGTGAATAAGAGTCCAAGGGTTGGTGTTAGCTTGGTTAGCCTTCTTGATAAATCACACGAGATCAATTTTTGCCTGTGGGATCCAGTTCATAGGTCCGTGACTCAAATTGATACTTTTGCTTCTGCTCCGGATGTGATTTTGTCTTCAGATGATGATTTGAGCGTTGGTGAAAACTTGTTTATTCAAAGTTGTATCCTCGATCACATGCCGTATTTCTTTAGAGGGGATTTCTATATTTCTGAGTACAATTTTGATCGCGCAGCTCTCCACATGGGTTTCGATCAGGGGGTGCCCCTTGCTTGCCGGCTGGAGCTTCTTGAGAATTAATTGCATGCTTCCTTCGATGTCAGTGCCCTTGGGCCAGGTATCCGTCTTCCCTGATTTCAACCGGAAATAGCAACCTTGATGACCTTTAGTTACAACGAGTTCTAGTGCCGTGAGCGTCTCATGATTCGCAAGTTTGTGGATGACGTTGTGGAGAATGTTCGTGGTAAGCCTTCCCAAGAAGTTTTGAAGAAGTACCCAATGTTGAGAGATTTCAAGGAAAAGTCGTCTGGCAATTCTGAAAGTCCCCAAGTAAAAGAGAAGAGGACGAAAAACCGTGCTGGTGGGTTTCAGACGGCTTCAAAGGGTTCTCATGCATCCCTTGTGTCTTTCAGTTCTTCTAATAACCAAGTATGTATCGCCTCTTTGCTGGTTTGTTTCCAAATGTGCGAATTTCTGTTGAAGGTATGTGTCTCGTTTCTTCCAGGGCTTTGGTAGTGTTAATGCTTTTGCTGCTCTTACTCGCTGTCAGGAGACGGTAACTCCTTCGAGTAATTCTGGCGGTATCGAGCCTTCTCACAACGGAAATTCGCCATAGAAAGAATAAAATTCGGAAGGTGAAGGTGATTCTTCTGATAGCAGCGCTAGATCCCTTTCGGAAAGTGGCTCGGTAGGTTTCGCGCCTCTTTTTCTTCCTCCTCCCATTGAAAACGTCGAAATCAAATCTTGCCGGAGGAATCTGACTCGGGAGATAGATTTGAGGTGGAGACACATGAATACTTGCCCTTGGTGACAACAAACGTAAGTGATGACCTGGAGATGGAAGTTGAAAATCCTCCTGTAATGACTGTGACGGCTGATGATGGCTTGGGGAGAGAAGTTAATCGATCACAAAGCATGAATGCAGTTCGACCGGGAAATGATTCTCTGATTACTGGTGCAAATGCGGAGGATAACCTTTCGCAGATTTCGGATCTGGTTGCAGGCGCCATTTTCGATCCTCCATACTTGGTTCCTTACCCATGTCACGTGTTTGTCGGAGGTTTCAGCGTGTTAGCCAAATATGAGGCGTTGTATACCAAAATCTGGAAGAAGTATGGACACATGGATACGACCAGGAAGATCACTAGTTGTATTGCGTTGATTAAACGTGTGGAAGAATATTTATCTTCTATTGAGGACATGTGCGGGTTGACTGGCCACACCATTTCTGAAGACGTCATTGCTAACTGGGAGCATCACCGCAATGTGTGTGTGGAGAAGGAATTCAATGCTTCGTGGTTCGTCGAAAATCTTGATGAGATTCGAAAATTGAAGGATACATTAGTCCAAACCCCTTCTGCGGAGGAGATCACACGACAAGAAGCGGAAGATGAGGAGTTGTCCAAGGTGTTGTCTATGAAGAGAGCGGATATTGAAGATGGGAAGGACCGTCTTTCTAAGAAGATTAAATCGTTGCTGGACAACTTCCCTTGAATGTTTTTCCTTTAGATTCCCTTTAGTTTATTTTGGGGAACACTTTGGGTGCTTGATTTCGGAGTCTGACTGATTTTGGTAGTTGGTTGATGTTTTTTTTTTTTTGAGATGTTGGATTATTTTCTGGGATGAATGGTTTTAATATATAACTTTGATTATTCCTTGCGAAGGGAATATTGTTTTTATGAAAGTGTGTGCTAGCAATAACACAAGAAGTAATGGTATGATAGTTTTACTGAGAACCCAAAAACAGATCAGATATCTTGCCCGGGCTAGACTTACTTGATGTATGGATCTTTCGTCGTAAATATGCCTATTTTCGTATAAGAAGTGGTTTTGCCGGTGACTTTTCCAGTAAGTCCCCAGTTGCTGGTAACAGTTTTTTGCTGAAAAAAGATGCAAGCCAGTCTCCAAATCGGAGTCCTTAGTTTCCTGTGTAGTTTTTATGGCTGGAAACTGGGTTGTCTGGTAGTTGAGTCGCAGATCTCCAAACCTATTGGTTTCTTCTGCTATTGGTGCTTGTATCGAAATGAGAGATTGGTTTCTAGGAGTAGATATTGTAACCGAGAGATTGAAACTCCCGTTGTGGTCGCCAATTGTTTATGGGAGAAAATCTCCTCTGCCAAATTTGGTAAATTCGATGGCGGAGAGACTGGTTTAAAACCTTAAACAAATGTGCTGCATGTGAGCACTTTTGATTCAAGATATCAATGTACAACTCTGGCCTAAACCAAGAATATGGCCATTCCAGATTTGCTTCAGTCACAAAGTGGAGGAGAAGGGTTGATTTGGGGAGGATAGAGAAGTAGGGTTATGAGACCATAGAGTTCTGGCTAGGTAGTATCTCGATTTGTATCAGAAGATTAGAAGCTTAGGAAGCTTGCTAGCAATGGAAGATTTGAGAGAGAGAGAGAGATCTTGCAAAGTTGCTATATGATAGTATGTTGTATTTTTCCTGACTAAGACTTGTGTGTTTTGGCAGAATAGGTGAAACCTATTTATACAAGTGAGATTGAACGTACCCTGGCCTCATTAAGGAATTGAGTAAATGTGCCAATTAAAACAGAGGAGGTGGAAACCGTTGGCTTTATGGTGAAAAACGTTTTCACCATAACTTTCCTTATTTAATTGACCATATTCATTCCTTGCACGCCTTGCTTTATTGCGAGCGTAGTGTACGCTGCACGATGTGACCGCCAAACCAAAAACCCAAGAAAACGTCCCCCAGTTTGTGTTGATGTCTCGAGAGTTGGGCGCAAGTGGAAATGCCAAAGTCGCTAGTGAAGCGTTGCGGCATGTGCCAATAGCATGTGCGGGATGTCTCCACCGCAAGTTGTACTTTGCTAAGGGAAGAAGTAGGAGGCACAAATGCTCTGATAAAGGTCTACAAATCTGTTTGAAGTTCACTTGTTATCGTTGATTTCAAATCTTTTCATTTCATCTGACAGATATATCAAATACCAGGGATTCATTACATTGGCACAAGCATATAGACATCCGGTATTGTCTCCTGGACTCTGGACTCATTTATGGCCCAAATATTTGGTTTCAAGAGTACAAAAACTTGCAGACTTGATTTGATTTCCCCAATGCTGCAACTTTGTATTTACCTGAATAGCAAAACCCGCTAACATAATGGAATCCAAGCAAACCTCCATCATAAACCACATGTTTAGATGAGGTGAAACCGTTTTCTTTCATTTTTTTTTCCAACAAGGGACCAGTACAACTCCTTCCATATTCCAAAGCAGCATCCTTAGTATACGTGTCTTGATTTGTAGTTTCATCTTCTAGCAATTGGAGAATTGTGTAATTTGCTCCAGTTAGAATAAGTAGTAACAAGTAGTTTGTGATTGTAATTATTTTTTTTTAAGCCAGGCACTATGGTTGGGATTTTGGTTTGGTTATAGCTCGATTATACCGAAAGACAATTATGGGGCATCCCTTAGCTCAAATGTGTTAAATTTGCTTGACTTGGCTAGTGAGTGGGACCCATTACATATCTGTTTCTCATTACACTCCAGGCCAATGCAAGTCCACACTAAGAAAATCAGGAGATCCATAGTAGAACGTTTTTGTTTGGATATCTCTTGGCTATAATTTAGCTGTAGCCAAGAAAAACGGCTAACTATAATGCTTGGCCTTATATGTAATTTTGTGCATCCCTTAAACCAATAAGTGCACATTCTCATTTCCTCATGCAGAACTTTAAAAATGTTTGTATGAGATCATGCGGCATTATGCATTTCAACTTTGTGTCCGATATTGCACCAACCGTCAGTCGCCTCATGAATTGCTCCTAGCTGAAATGTTATTTGGTCTCAACCTTGCAAAACAGTTTTCTATACACTGTTCCTTCTCTTTTGGATTTGTTGAAACTGTTGTCATAGAATTGCAGATTTAGACAAGTTTATGTTTAGAACATAAAACCAAATTTGTGACCTCATTAAGATGGTTAAAAAAAAAAAAGGTTCTTCTTATTTTTGCAGTGAGTCTATTGCAGATGGATCTGATGATGAACTTAAGGACTAATGTTGTCTGCAGTAATCATATATATTTCCAAACATGCAGCATTACTTAATCAAAGATACAATCAATCTAATTCAAAAGAATAAAAAAATAAAATAAAAAAATGCATTTACTTCACTTAAACAAAAACTATACAAGAACTAAGCAAACACCAGCTTTTCTCTTTTATACTTTGCTTTCAGATCTAAACTTAAGCTTACATCTTCATGTCCCATGAACTGTTGATTTTCAGATTCTTTTAAATAGTCAAAATTAAAAACATTCTTACTAATCATTTTTTTTTTTATTTTTTTTT